>JAADYG010000251.1:0-40889 GCA_023338115.1 Phytopythium boreale
CGTCACGTGCGTAAGCATATACAGTACTGTATGCAATCCGTTTGTTGTCATTGAGTGTGCGAGAGGATTTCCCACAGTGTCCGCAGTGACGTTGAAGTTGTCAATACCATTTTGTAACTTATTCTATTGGTTAGCTGACAAACGTGGTGCAAAATGATATCAAAATTTACTGATTTAATGCAATGTTAAGTGTCATCTGATTGGCGCAGCGAGCCGACTAAGTCCTTGAGCCGAGCGAAGCGAGGCGCTCCCCCCGGAGGGGGGAGGTAGTGGGAGGAGCTCACACACCTGAACACTCTAACAAATACCGAGCGCCCGCGAAGCGGGCGCCGAGTGGCTAGTGCACGTTGTGGAAGGCGGACAGAAGCAACTTGCCTCCCGTCGCAAACAACATATACAACCAATCAGCGATGAGTCGTACGCGTCCGAGTTTTTCCCTTCTCGACTAAGTTTACACCGGCCAACTTCAAACACGGACGCGACCCGCCGCCGCTTTCAAGTCTCCTGAGCGTCAACCTCAGCAGTCCAGCACGCCGGTCGTGTCGATGGAGACGCAGCTCTCGTCCACGTTCCTCACGGAAGTGAAGCAGTGCGTGCATCTCTCTTTGCGCCTTCCTCACTTGCGCTTGACTGTTCTCTCTCCGAGCTGAGGCTAAGCGACAGCGTGTGGCGTGGTGTCCACCAGGGCGATCCAGGATGCGGACCCGCGCCCGTACGAGAGCGACCCGGAGAAGGGGTTCACCATGGACATCATGATGATGATGGACATGGACAAGGTGAGCTCGCTGCGCGTCGAGTTCCAGCAGAAGGGCCGCGGGCTGTCCATCTCGGAGTTCGTGTTCGTCATGATGCGGTTCGTGCAGACCTCGCCCGACACGGAGGAGAACTCGCGGCTGCGCAACCTGTCGGAGCTGCAGCTGGTCGCCAACCTGTGCGAGCTGTTTGCACAGATCGACGTCAACGGCGACGGGTCCATGGAGTGGGAGGAGTTCACGTCCTTCATCGTCGACACGGGCCTGACGGTCAAGAGCCACCAGCCCAACTCCATCCAGCTGTACCACCACGTGCCGTGGGAGGACGCCTCCAAGCACAGCACCTTCATCGACCACGTGCGTCTGTCGGGCGTATCATTTGCTTGTCCTTCTGTTACTCGTAACGCTGACGGGACGCCCGCAGGTCTACTACTTCCCCTCGAACGACGTGGTCGCGCTCGTGGAGAACTGCAGCCCCTTTCTCAAGATATACAACACCAACTGCGAGCAGATCCTGTCCATCAAGACGCCCGACGGGTTCGTCCAGTGCGCCGAACACCTCCCAAAGGTAACAACGACAATGCCGACCCCGATAGCGCGCGGGCTGACCGCCTCTCTCTCTCCGCTCACAGTTTGATCAGTACATTCTCGCGTCCTCCGACCTCCAGTTTCGCTTCTACGACGACGACACGCTGCGGCTGACCAAGAGCTGCCACACGCCGACGTCCCAGAACTGCCTCAAGTGGTATCCCGAGTCCTCCACGCTCTTCTCGGCTGGCGTCAGCGGCATCGTCTACGCCTGGGACGTCGAGCGGATGGAGGAGCGGCATCACATGGGCGGCGAGGCGCGAGGCCGCGTGCTGACGCGGTCCCACGACGACATCGTCCTCGATCTGCTCAATGTCCGCCACGCTTTGACTATCACGCCGCTGGCTTCTGGTGCTACAAGGACGAACTAACGCGGTCTCGAATGTGACTATTTGAGCAGCTGCCGACGCTCGAGTCGCTTGCGTCGGCCAGCATGGACCGCACGATTCGGCTATGGGACGTCCACACGGGCAAGCACAAGCAGCAGCTGGACGGACACGCCAAGGGCGTGCGATCGCTCGCGTATTCCCCAGAGTACCGGTTCCTCGTGTCGGCGGGCTTCGACTTCGACGCGCTCGTGTGGAACCCGTACGTCGACCAGCTCATCCTGCGCCTCCACGGGCACAGCAACAGCCTGTGCGGCGTCGAGATCATCCCCGACACGCCCCAGATCGTCACGGCCGACGTCGACGGCATCTTCAAGGTCTGGGACATCCGCAACTTCGCCTGCATGCAGACCTTCACGGCCGAGAACATGGGCGACGTCAAGGGGGTCGTATACATCACGTCGCAGAAAAGGATCGTCACGGCCGGGAAAAAGGTGAGCCTGCGCTTCGATGGGTCGCCGACAACGCGTGACTGACTGACCAATCGTGGGGGTCGTTCGTTGCATCAGCTGACCAAGTTCGACTACGAGAAGCTGGAGAACCCGGAGCTGACCGACGACCACCCGGTGTTCGCCGCACTCTACAACCCGACGTCGCTGTCCTTCATCACCGCGGCCGGCAAGGACGTCAAGATCTGGGACGCGCGGACCGGCAAACTCCTTCGCGTGTACAGGTGCGTCCTTTATCTGCGAACGACGCCAGCAGTCGGAGCCTTTGACGCCGTTGTTTTGCTCGCTGACTACGTGCTGGACAGGGGACTGAGCTCATCCGACCTGACCGCGCTCTGCCTCGACTTTCGAGAGCGGAAACTGGTCGTGGGCAACCACGGTACGTTGCTCCTTGCAGTCGTTCTGATCATTTGCCCTTCCCACTCAGACTGGCGCCCTAATGACTGGCTCGCTCGCTTGCAGACGGCAACGTGCACGTGTTCGACTATCTGAACGGCTCGCACATGAAGTCGTTCGCGTACCCAGAGATGGACAACCGGGCGCACATGGCCGAGATCACGCGGCTCTGCTACTGCGGCGAGTTCACGTCGGTCATCTCCGTGTCCTGGGACGGCTGCATCAACATCCACGACGAGAGCGACTCGGAGCGCGGCGTCCTGCTGCGGAAGCTGCGCGGCGGCCACGCGGCGGACATCACGTCGCTCAGCTTCTCACCGACGCTGTCGCTGATTGCCTCGGGGTCCTCGGACAACTCGCTGCAGGTGTGGGACTACGAGTTCGGCCGGCTCGACGGCACGTGCATCGGACACGTGAGCGGCATCCTGAGCCTTCGGTTCCTGGACCCGTTCCCGCTGCTGCTCTCGAGCGACAACACGGGTAATCTGTGCTTCTGGGGCATGCGGCCGTCGCGCTACAAGTGCAAGTGCGTCTACCGCTTCCGCAACCAGCATCTCTACCAGAGCCAGTCCTTCCCGACGCAGACCCCGACCCCGAGTCATAGCGGCAGCGTCACCTCGGTGAGCTGCCTGACCACCCACTCAACGCGGAAGGACGAGCTTTCGCCTCGCCAAAGCTTCCTGGGGGCGAGCGCGCTGCAGCAGTCGATGTTCGCGTCCTATCTCGTGCTCACGGGCGACGACAAGGGCTTCGTGTGCGTGTGGAACATCCTGCCGCTGCTGCACCACCTGGAGACGGAGCTCAACATCGGCCCGCTGGAGAAACCGGTCGAGTGCGCCAACCCGAGGCGGAACCTGCGCGTCGACGCCTCTGGCATGGTGCGCAAGCTCAAGAATGGCCCGGAGTGGGCGGCGTTCACCAAGCGCGACCCGTCGTCGCCCTTCTTCTTCACGAGCGGCACGCCCGTGGCCGGCGACGACCCGCGCCTCGTGCAGTGTCTGAGTCGCTGGAAGGCGCACGGCGACGTCGTGTACTCGATCCAGATGACTGCGGAGCCTGAGAGCCTGGTCACGTGCTCGTTCGACCGCCACGTGCGGGTCTGGACGCTGACGGGGGAGTGCCTGGGCGTGCTCATGCAGGGCGAGTTCGAGGCGTCGCGCCGCCCGTGGCGCTTCGCCATCGACTACGACGCGCGCGAGCGAAGGAAGGAGGCGGCGGCCGAGCCCGTGATGGACGATATCCACCGCCTCGTCCGCGACGAGGAGGAAGCGGAGGGCCGGCGCCGGAGTCGACGGAGACACCGGCAGCAAGACGCGAGCGAGCCGGAGGACGCGGCCGAGGCCAGCGTGCTGGAGGAGATCACGCGCGCGAGTCTGCCGCCGATCGCGCCCGCCAGCACCCGCTCCGGCGGCGTCAACGGCTGCGGCTACGGCGCGTCGGCGGGCGGGCTGCCCCCGCTGCGCAAGACGCCGCGCCGCAAACCCGTGACGACGGCCACCGCTGGCCGCTCGACGTTCCTCAGCCCGCGCACGCAGCGCCTGGCGTCGGTCAGCAGCAGTGCTGCCGGCGGCCAGAGGAGCTCGTCGCCGCGATGAGTATTGTCGGAGCAAACAACATGGAACTGGTGTGAAGTATAATAGCACTGTTGTATTGCATGTGACTGGCGGGTATTGGTGGGGAGGAAGATTCGCGTGGTGAGCAGTGACCGTACCCCGTGCGTACGTGTCGCTGTGGCGCCGCTGGAAACATCTTGGGTTTTGTATGGTCTCCGTCCAGATGGGTACGTCCATCTGGTCGTGACGCGCGCGCGTGGCGGCCGCGCGCTTCTGCTTGGGCGCGCCGGGTCTCTGTCAAACTCTGTCCATCCAAACCCACCCGGCCCATCCCCCTCTGGTTTGAGCATTCAACGACAAGGTGGATAAAGTCCCGTAAACGGGCGGGTTTCGCCCGCCGACCCGCCAACACCGGGACCGGCACGCGGCCAGATCCCGGAAAATTGCACAAATAGCCACTTTGACTTGACGATTGTAGTGCGCATATATCTCGTGGCGCGAGGACGGGTGTATTCACAAGCGCTCCATACAACTCGCCAGTGCTGAACGGGACCTTTCTGGTGTTCCACCGGTCGGTGCATAGAGGCCATCTGTCTGTCGGGTCGGGTCTGTCTCTTCAAACCCATGGCGACCCCAAAACCCACCCGCCTGTCCGCCGCCAAGGAAGCGATCCCCCGTCCCCCTCCGCTTCTGCCGCTCATTTGCGCCATTGCCGCCCGCCGCGCGAGAGCTCTCCTCCACCTCCTGCCTTCGCTGTACCGTACCGTAAGTCACCTGCGCCTGCCCACCATGGACGACTGCGTCAAGGCCGCGTCCACGTGCGGCGTGTTCCAGCTGTGCTCGGAGGCGACGCTGCGCAAGATCTGCGCGCGCGCGACGCCCGTGGCGTTCCCCAAGAACGCGGTGGTGTACCGCGAGGGCGAGCTGCAGACGGAGATGCTGATCGTGTCGGCCGGCAAGCTGGAGGGCACCAAGCGCATCAACGGGCAGGAGCACCTGCTGGGCCACGTGACGGCCGGCGCGTCCGTGGGCGCCAACCACGCCATGACGCAGGACCCGGGCGCCGTCACGTACCGCTGCGTGTCGCCCGTGGCGGCCTTCGCGCTCGAGTCGACGGCGTTGGCGGACGTGCTGGCGGACCCCGCGGCCTCGAGAGAGGTCATGTACAGCCTTAGCAAGGAGATCCGCCGCCAGGCGTCGCTGCTGCAGACGCCGCTGCTGGAGCAGCACGCCAAGCCCACGCCCTGGCTGGCGTCCTCGATTGCCGCCGGCATCGAGAGCTTCTACCGCAGCGGCATGAACTCGCTGCTCAACGCGCGCCTCACGGGCCAGCCCGTGGCGCAGCTCTTCCCCAACATGCACATGCAGATCCCCACGCGCGTGGTGTACATCAACGGCTTCAAGGGCCTGCGCCACCTGCTCGAGAAGAACGTGGACGCTGACCAGTACGACCACCCGCAGGCCGTGCGCCTCGTCGAGGCTGTCACGCCCGGCATCGTCATGACGCCCATCAGCGGCCTGCTGGAGGCGTTCAACGCTGGCCACATGAACCCCGAGTCGCTCACGACGCGCTGGATCCGCGGCTTCTGGCCGCGCTGCCTGCGCGAGGTCATCTTCGGCGTGGGCCTCAACCAGCTCTCGGACTTCTTCGAGGAGCGGCTGGCGCTCACGTCCAGCGCGGCCATGAACAACGCCATCGGGTCGATGGCTGCCGGCGTCGTGTCGGGCTACTTCTCGCACGTGCCGCACAACCTGTCGACCATGAAGCTCATGAACCCGCAGAAGCCCTACAGCGCGCATATGGCCGACTTCATCAAGCATTCGGAGTCGCGCGTGCCCGCCTCCGTGCCGCAGGGCATGCGCTCGGCCGCCGCCACGGCGCTGGCGCTGCTCTTCCCGCGCGGCCTGACAGTGCGCACGACGCAGATCGTCGGCTCCTTCATCATCCTCAACGGCACCATCAACTCGCTCAAAGGCGTCGACGTCGACAGCGTTCAGGCGTTTTTCATGCGGTAACGAGGGCGAGCGGAGCATACGGGCGCGGCCGGGCAGGTGGAGCGCGGCGCGGCCACTATCTATACGAGTATAGCACCCAGACGTTCAGCGAGAACGAGCGGACCAGCGAACGAAAGGAGCGTAGTGTAGAGACGCGGGGATAGAAGGGGGAGGGCGGACGCGGCAGCAGGGAGCGAAAGACCAGCAACCGATAGACGGCGCCGCTCCGGCCTCTAAAGGAGAGGCCGGGCCGCTGCGCACCCCACCGATAAACCCAACAAGTTGACAGGAGCGTTGCGAGTCGGACACCATTAGTGTTGTACTTCAGGCGCAACCTGCGTGAACGTCTACTCAGCTCAGGCGAGGGTCGCGTCGCCGAGCGGCGGCGGCGGCAGCGGCGTCTCCACTGCCAGCGGCGTCAGCACCGTGACGCTCGCGCGCGCGGGACAGTTGCAGGCCACGCGCTGGTACGCGCGGAGGTGCCGGAAGAAGGTGGACGACAGGAACTCGACGACGCGCGCGACTTCCTCCACCGAGAACCAGTTCGCTGCCGCGTCGGCGTCCTCGCCTCGGTCGTTGGTGGCGTCGTCACTGGCGTCGTTGCTGCTCTTGTCAATGCTCCTCCCAGTGCTGCCGCAGCGGATCCGCTCGCTGAACACTCTGTACACGCTCTCGAGGGTGGGCAGCCCCCGCCTGACTGACACGATCGGCTTTCGGACGCAGGCTCTGCGTCTGACGGCGTGACGGCGACCTCGAACAGCTCGTCGACGATCGCGAGCAGGCGCAGCGTCTTGCACTCGGCCAGCCGCGCGTCGTCGGCCGCGAACCGCAGCACGCCGAAGAGGAAGTCGGCCCAGACGCGGGCGCGCGCGTTGGACTCGTAGCGGCGCACGCTCAGCGCGGCCCGCAGTCTCTCGGCGCGCTCGGCGGTTGTCGCGGCCGCCTCCACGTGCGCCAGCGCCTCCGCCGAGAGGAGGAGCCCCCGCGAGTCGCTTGCCGGTGACGTGGCGGTGGCGGCGGCGGCGGCGTCGGACAGCGTCGACGCTGCTGCGTCGCTGGGCGGAGGCGTGGGGGTGGACGGCGGCGGGGGAGTCGCGCGCGCCCCGGGCGACGGAGGGGACTTGGTGGGCGCCGACGGCTTCTTGGCCATGTTGGTGAGTGCTGCTCGTGGCGGCTATATCTGTCAAGGAGCGATGGGCGGGTGGGCGCCGACCAAGAGTCGCTCGCAGGGGTCTGTCTGTATCAAGCAGCACGACAGGTGAAGGGAGGAGAACAGCAAGCAAGCACAGTCAATGGTCGCAGTGTTGACGCTCAAGAGATCACGGATGGTCTCGCTCCGTTGTCAAAAGCGCAGCAAGCTCTCTCGCACGCGCACGCCTACCGAGTCGGCTCTAAGGCCCGACCAGCATCCATCCGTCCGTCCATCCACCTTCCTTGTTTCCGCAACTCGTCTAGTGCGTGTACAGGTCCGAGACGTCCGACGAGATAGTCAGGTCGTCCGTGATCTTGTGCACGAACTGCTCCGGGATGGGCTTCTCGACGTACTCGTCGCTGCCGGCGGCCGACGGGAAGGCCACGTTCATCTCCGAGCTCTTGGACGTGACGAACTGCACGTCGCGGCCCTCCCACGAGATGTACACGAGGCAGCCGTCCGTCTTGTCGATCGCGACGGACGGCACCTTGCCCTTGGCCTGCACCTGCACGTTCTTGCAGTTGACGATCTCGATGCTCGACACGGCGTCGTCGAACACGAGCTTGGTCTTCTTGCAGCTGTCCAGGATGATGTTCTTGGCCTTGCCCTCCAGCACGAGCGTCGCGTCCTCGCACCCGAACACGTACACCTGCTGCTTCATCGAGATGTTGCTGACCGTCAGGGGCGCGGCCGACGCCGCCGTCTGGTACTCGATCTGCCAGTTTCCGTTGCGCTCCTGGCACACGGGCGGCTTGGCCACCTTGGGGGCGGGCGCAGCCGCCGGCTTGGGTGCAGCTGCGGGCTTGGGGGCCGAAGCGTCACTACCCGCGAACTCCTTGCGCCACGTCTGCTGGTCCTTGGTCACCTTCTTGAGCCCGGCTGTGCGTCCGGAGCTCTGGTCGATCGAGCGGATGCCCGCGAACACGCTGTTGATGCCGCCAGCAGGCGCGCTGGACGAGGACACAGCAGCCGCGGGGGCAGCAGCCACGGGAGCAGTCGACGGCGTGTAGGCCGCCACGTCGACGCCCTTGGGGTTCCAGGTCACGCCCGTGGTGTGGTGTGCCTTGACGTAGGCCATGAGCTCCGTGAGCAGCGTCTTGAAGCAGGCGACGAACTCGACCTGGTCGGGCTCGGAGGTCTTGTACTGCACGCGGATCTTGTTGCCCCAGAAGTCCGAGCCGCCGACGTACGACTCGATGAAGGGCTTGGGCGCGGGCTCGACGCAGATCCAGCCGAGAGCCTGGATGCCCTCGTTCACCATATTTTGGTGGTTGGCGAACGCGCTGCGGTTGTCGCGCAGCGAGTTGACCTCCTTGATGCAGGCCTGCAGGTCCTTGAGGTGCTCCGGGTTGAGCGCCGCCGGCTTCTTGCAGCGGCTCGCCATGAGCAGGTACGCACGCTGGGCCGCGAACGCCTTCTCCGTCAGCTCGGCCAGCTTCTCGGCGTCTCCGCCCAGCCGCTTGCTCACCACCACGAACGGCGGCAGGAACTGCGCCACGTACTCGTCGTACGCGACCAGCTGCGACGACAGCTCCAGCTCCTCCTGGGCCGCGGCGGGGGCGGCGGACGCCGCGCGGGGGCTCATCAGGGGCGACGCGGCGCCCTCCAGACCCACCTGCGCCTCCACGCGGGCGAGGCGCGCCGCGAGCTTGCTCAGCATGTCCTGCAGCGGCTTGACGGCGTCGGCCATGGTGATCTTCTTGACGGGGGGAGTGGGTTGGGAGGCGCTCGAGGCTGCTTCTTCTCTTTTGGCGCTGATTTTTTCTTCTCGGAGGGGGAACTCCCGAGTGTCGGGGGGTTGACACGGGGGAAAAAATGCAGGGAAAAGGGTTTTGGACCAATGGGAGGGCGAGAAAGTGATAGAGGAGGGCTTTCATTGGTGGAAATAGAGAGATCTGCCTCGTCACTTCAATTTGCGAGCCGGCGACAAGCGGGTACTGTCAAATGGTGAATAGAGCGCCCCCGAGAAGAGTACCGTGACGTGTGAAATAGAGCGCACACCCGAATAGAGAGCCTTTTCTCTCGGGTCGGACAGAAGTGTCATCACTTCGATTGCCAATGTCCCGCATCCCACCACCCGATGGCTCCACAGTGTGGTGTGGTGACACAGTACCGGTACTGTACAGTACAGTAGCGAACGGAACCTGCGAGATGGATTCCTCGTCCTTGAATCCCACGCCTCGTTGAAGGGCACCAAGTGACTACAGTACTGCAGTGAGCCAATCGCGTGGTGTTCGATGTCGCATCGATTGGCGAGGGAATCTGGGAAGAACTGGCGCGCCGAGCTCAACCGGATGGTCCCGCGGGGTAACCGGTCAGGGACCGGTGTGTGTGTGTGGGGGGGGGGGCTTTGTATCCGGCTATACGCGTATACCTACTTCATCCGCCGCGTCTGCATGATTTCATCACCCGCGCTGATTGGTCAAAACGCGAACCTGACGGCCCTGCGTCAGTCGCCAGACCAACAGTCATCGTTCTGCCCTCTCAACTCAGTACTCTACCCGCACGTCGCTGATGTAACCTACTGATACAAGACTATCGCGCCCCCTCCCACCCGCGCGCCTATACAAAACCGCCCGGAACAGAGACCGCGCGGCGCCAAAGCGGCATCTCCCCGTCCCTCGAAGCGCCCGCGTCGCAGTCGCCCCGTCCCCTCCGGAGCCCGAGCGCCTCCCAACCTACCGGCCAGTTCCCAATTCGACCCCGGCCCGTCAGTCCGCCCGCTCGCCCGTCGGAGAGGAACCGCGACGGCCTACGGGACACGCAAGAAGCAGCAGCGGATGGAGACCGGGCACCACATGCTCCTGCGCAGTCGCGCGGCCGCCATGAACAAGCCCAAGACGCCGCCCAGCGCCGGCGCCACGGACGCTAGTGCGACTAGTGCGACTGGCGCGGCCGGCGGCGGCAAGCGGCTGCACACGTTCGAGCGGCTACACCAGGAGGGCTTCGCGTACCTGGCGGACAACTCGTACATCCGCTCGGGCTACCGGCTCAACTACTCGGTGCGCGACTGCGTGCTCTCGCTCTTCGAGCTGCACAACGAGACGCTCAACGTCTGGACACACATGGTGGGCTCCTTCATCTTCCTCACGCTCATGCTCTACCTCGCGCTCGCGAGCGACGGGCTGGCCGCGCGCGGCGCCGTCGCCACCACCAACGACAGCGCGCTCGCCAACTCGTGCGCCATCGACGGCGCCGGCTTCGTGGCGCCCGCGCCCTGGTGCAGGCCGGCGGCGCTCGGCGCCCACGACGACGTGACGCGGTACCGCGCGCTGCTGCTGGACGGCCGCCACACGGCGCGGCTGTTCTACCTGACGAGCCTGCCCGCGTTCTGCCCGCGCACGCGCGCCATGACCATGCACCCGGAGCAGGAGCGGCAGTACTACGAGCTGGCGGGCGCCATCTTCGAGCACAGCCTGCACCAGCTGCCGAGCCTCGAGCGCTTCCACGGCCTGCTGGAGGCGCACGTGGGCGGCATCACCGAGTCGGTCGGCGCGCACCTGGACCAGCTGCGCGCCGAGCTGCAGACGCTGCAGGACCGCCTGAGCCGCGTTACGACGGACTACGCGCACGCGCGGCTGCTCAAGGAGAACCTGCGTCACAAGATCGAGGGCTTCTCGGCCTACCTGCAGGACGTGACGCGGCAGGTCGTAGGCGCGGATCTGCCGGTGCACTACGCGCTGGCGGAGCTGCACGGGCTGGCCGACAGCGTGCGCAACGGCATCCGCGTCATGTCGACGGTGGACGCGGCCCACGACGTGCCGCACTGGCCCATCTTCGTGTTCATGGCCAGCGCCGTCGTCTGCCTCACGTGCAGCACCATCTTCCACCTCATGTTCGTCTACAGCCGCCGCGCCTACACGCTGCTATCGCGCCTGGACTACGCCGGCATCTCGATCCTCATCGCCGGGTCCTTCTATCCGATGATCTACTACTCGTTCTACTGCCACCCGTGGCTCCGCCGCACGTACCTGACGGCCATCTCGGTGCTGGCGGCCATCACCTTCACGGTCACGCTCATCCCGTCGTTCCACACGCAGAAGTACCTGGTCGCGCGCACGGGCATCTTCCTCGCGCTCGGGTTCTTCGGCGTGGTCCCCGTGGGCCACCTCATCTGGCACTTTGGGCTGCTGGACCCGCACGTGACCATCATGCTCGGCCCGCTGCTGCTCATGGGGCTGCTCTACACGGTGGGCGCCGTCGTCTACGCGACCAAGTTCCCCGAGCGGCTCTACCCCGGCCGCTTCGACGTGTTCTTCTCCAGCCACCAGCTCTGGCACCTCTTCGTCGTCGCCGCTGCGCTCGTGCACTTCGTCAACGCGCTACAGCACTACGAGTGGCGGTGGAACACTCAGTGCGATGCTTGAGGCGCGGAGAGCAAGTAAGAATGCCTAGGGGCGGACTAATGGCGCGCGTGTGTGTGTGTGTGTGAGTGGCGCGGGTAGCTGCGCTAATCGAACCGATGACTGAGAAATTATGAACGTGCTGCGTTCTGGTCGAGTGAACAGGCCAACGGCCCCAAAACGGCCTCCCCAGATCTATTTATGAACGCGCCCCGGTCTCTCCCTGGTCTCTCTCCGTCCTGCATGCACTCCGGTCTCTCTCTTCAGCGTCGTGAACCACGCACCATGGCGCCCCGGACGCACACGCCAGCGCCCGCCGCCAGCAACGACCCGGCCGCGCCGGACCGCTGCTCCTTCGACATACACGCGCGCTTCTCGGTCTTCTCGCGCGAGCTGGAGGGCGCCCACAGCACGGGGAAGGCCCGCGTGCTGTCACCCACGACCCGCGTGGCGCCCTGTTCGCCCGCCATGCGCTCGCCGCGGTTCGTGACGCTGCCGCGGAGCGAGGCCAAGCTCGACCGGCAGGCGGCGGCGGCCCGGCAGAACGCCGATAACGTGCGCGCGCCGTTCCGCGAGCCGTAGGCGCACCAGTTCCGAGAGGCGACGCCCGCGCGCTGGCGGGACGGCCGCAACTTCGTCGCCAAGTTCACGCTGCCCAGTAGGCAGGACCTGCGCCGCCACACTGCGCTCAACCAGGAGGGCTTCTTCGGCGCGGCACCGGGCGAGGACACGCCGGCCGTGTCGCACACGTTCAAGGAGCAGGTCCTGCAGCAGCAGCAGCGCCTCCACCGGCTCGAGTCGCCGACCAGCCCGACAACCGGAAGGAGCGCGGGCTCGTCGCAGTCGACTGGACCTAGCGGTGACTTCAACCAGGTAAGCGACCGTCTCCACTCGTTGACCGGATCCGCATAGCTCGATCTCTGACGCGCTTCGTGGTGTGGTGTTGATCGTGTGCATGGAGGCAGCCGCGGTCGCCGGACGCGTTCCACTTGGCGTTCCGCTCGGCGCCGGAGCCGCAGTCGCAGTGGCCGACAGGGTAGAGCGAGCTGCTTGATAGGATTCACGTCCACGCGGCGTCGCCATTAGATCTCTACAATCCCTCGTATCTCCACCCCACCCACAACAATAGCAGAGCGCACCCTTCGTTCCTCCGCTGTCACATCCACCCGGCCTTGTCGTCGGACGAAAAGTCGAAATGCTGGCGGCTCGAGGCCTCCCGCACGGCCTCCAAGCCCGAGAGCTCCGTCGCCGAGTGCCGCACCTCCGGGGGCTGGCGAACCGGTGCCGACGCGCCACTGGCGCCGCCGAGACCAGACACGATGGAGCCTCTGGCGCGTCGCTGTTGGAGGTGCCGGCACTGCTGCGCGTCTGCTTCACTCGCGGCCAAGGCAGAGCCGGCCGGACGCTGCCAGTCTGATCATGTCAATGTCTTAACGCAATGAGAACTTCACATTACAGATACAGCCACATACAGGAACGCACCTGGCTCGCGGTCGAACTCAAACCTCTGGCGCCGCGCAGCCTCTGCGATGGCGTCCATCCCGCCCAAGTCCACCGCTCGGAAGCCTCTCACGGGGTCGTCAGTGCCAGGAGTCCTCAGTGGCTGAGCGCCTCCGACCTCCAGCAGCAGGTGGCGGTCGTCTGCGCTCTCTCGGACGTCCGACTCGCTGCTGCTCGCGGCAGATTGAGACTCCGACTGCCCCTTCGCAGGCAGGCGCGATGGTACAGCCAGTGGCTCGGTTGCGACTGTCGGTGGCGCTGAGCCGCGAAGCTGCGTGGGTGTCGCGCGCGTGAACAGCTTTGACAGTCACTTTATCGGCGGCGGAGACGTTGTTACGGGTGATGGAGACGACGACGGCGGCGGTGGTTGACGTTCGACTGGCGGGACCGGCGGCTGATCGCGCGGTCGCGCCATTATCATGGCAGCAGTCGAGGGGGCCACAGTACGAGCTGACGCCGACGAGGTCTCTGGCTGAGGCTGCTGCTGGACAAGAGCCGCACTGATGCTGCCTTGCGGCCGCACGACAGGCCGGTAGTACCCGACAATCATGTGCTCCGTGGAGGACGAACCGCTCGAGTCGCTGCGTCGTGACGTGCAATGCTCCGACGCAGCTGACGACGACAAAGGCACTCCTCGAGGTTCTGGGCCGTTGTCATCGCTAGTAGCGACATCAGGTCCATCCAAGCCATCGTCACCGCTCCTACGAGTGATAGCAGGGTCTTGCTCTTCCCCTTCCGATGGCACCAACATCGGGGCTGTTATCGGTTGCTCTGTCTGCTCCGACATCGGAATCGGTGCTGTCACTGGTTGCTCTGCTCGCTCCACTGCTATTGAGAAAGCCAAAGGTGACTCTGACGCATCGCGCATCGGCTCGCTGTGCCGTCCCATCGCCACGTTCAGCCGCCGCAGCAGCTCCACCCGCTCGTACGTTTTCCAGCGTCGTCTCCGTGTCCGTAGGCCCTTGCTGCTCACCTGCTTCAGCCAACAGCTCGCCCACCTCTTTCTCCCCGATGGTTTCACGTTTGGCGCGGCTGCTCTTGTTATCACGGTCAGAACGCCCGTTCTTCGGCTTGTCGCCGCTGTCACCGTCGTCGTCGCCAAACATGTACCGCTGCACCAGGAACGCGCGCCGTCTGCGGATTTGCTGGAGCCGCCCGCTTTCATTAGGAACTGCGAGCCACAGCACCTCTATCACCAGCCAGCAGCACGCGACGCTAATCAGGAACGTGCTCGCTCGTTTCATCAGCACGAGTTCCGACAGTGGAGACGACCAGGAGGGACGGAAGCCCACCAGCGCAATCGTTGTAGCCGCCACCAGCTTGGTGACGACGCGGACGCAGTCGGACCAGAGGCCGACGCCAGCGCAAGCCTCTGGTTCAGGGCGTCGCGTGAGGCAGCTCAACTCCACCGCGTTGACTCGCAACGCTAGAGCCGCGTCGATGAGCGCGAGCAGTGGAGCGATGGGCAGAACGCTCGAGAACATGGAGACCAGCGCCAGCTGTGCCATCACGTCGGCATATCCCCCGGCGACCCCGCTGTATACTCTCAGCTCGTGCTCGGCCTCGACAGACGCGGAAGGAGCCAGCGTTGCTGCTCGTGCCTTCTGCTGGAGATCTTTCCCGCCGCTATTCTCGCTCTGGCTGTGCTGATCGAGCGTCGTGGCGATGGCGGATGCGTGTCCGACCAATGTTAGCGCTCGAACCCCGATCCGTGCGAGGAATGTAAAGGCGAGGAGCGTCTGTATCTGGACAAACGTGTCCGTGATGGGTGCGATCTCACGCTCATAATCGCTGGCAAGGGTGTGGAGCCACGAGATGCCTCGATGGCCACCCAGTAGTCCCAGTGACGGCAGCCGCAGCAGAAGACGCAACAAAAGCAGCGACGACGACGACGGAGCCCCATCGTCCACGCGAATTCCGAGCATCAGAAGCAATAGCAGGCCGGTGAGACTATTGGCGAGCTCCAGCACGAACAACTTGAGTATCATCGCACGCTGGAAGGCGTCGTCGTCTTGGTGGTTCTCCCACTTGCTCAGATGAATCGCCAGACGCGAGACGATGCTTTCGTTGCCACCAGCGCCGCGACCTCCTCCGTTGTTCCCGCCGAACCACTGTATCAGTGCAGCTTGGCATGCGCAACTCATGACCACAGTCACCCGAACGTCACGTACCCAGCCAGTCGAGAAGGCGTAGCCTTGAGCAAGCACCAACACCAGCACAACTGCCGCATTGCAGCATATCAAGAGAGCAACGCAGCACCAGGACGCGATCCGATGCCCCATTTGCGAGCCGGGCAGGAGCGAGAGATCGTACTCGCCGTTGTCAACGTTCCCGGGCGAACGTGAACTGCTGGTGCTACTCGTGCTCCCCCACTTCAGGTGGTACCAAACGGTTTGCCGCTCCCACATCTTGGCGAACACGAGCGCCCAGAGAGTCATGACGACACCCAAGCCGGCATAGAACGCTCCCAATTGGCCAACTGAGCTGGTAGCTGTGTCGCCTGCATCTTCGCCACCCTCATGAACTGGTGCTGGCGCCCGATAAAAGTTCCACAATAACAAAAGCATCCCATCTTGGGGTGTTTCGTTCACAACAGTTGCGTATGCTGCCACAGCTGCCACAACAAGCGCCGGCAGGATCATCAGCTGGACGTATAATCCAATCCACGCGACGTAGAACGCAATGCACTCGCCGAAATAGTCGTGAATGTCCTGGATCGGCTGGCGGTGTGGCGCCCACCTCGCGAACGCGCTCGATATCTCGTTTGTCAGGTCTGTTACCCACTGGCAACAGCACCAGTAGCCCCACCACATACGTCGATGGTGAAGAGCTAACTCAGTCGCTTTCTCCTTTTTATTCAGACTTGCTGAGGTGGCTTCTCGCGACGGGCGACGCCAAAACGCGATCCAACTGGATGCGAGCGCTGTCCGTGAATTGAAATCCATGCGACTCGCACTGTGCAGACACTGGAACGACGCGAGCAGCCCGCTCTCAAGCATCGCGTCCACGTCGAACTCCTCGTCGAGAAGTAGTCGCGTAATGCGCAGACAGTCAACGGTGCGCAGCGCGGACGCGCGGCGGACCACACCGGTGGCCGCATCCAGCTTGTTCAGGTATTTCTTGTACAGGAACTGCAGCTGTGGCCGAGGAGAGTACCGCACACGAGCAGCGGCGTGGTACCAGTCTGTGGCGGATGGCCGCGGGAGTTCTCCACGCGCAAAGCGTGAGATGCGATGCAGAGCATGGATGCGCGCTGAGACTTGTATGAGCGTCTCCCCAGGGAACCACTCGGCATCTTGGCGCTGGATCTCCTGGATTGTTGAGAGACGACCTGGTCCTGTCGAGCCGCTGCTTTCAGCGGATTTATCGCACAGCAGCAACTTGAACTGCTGCTTCACCTCGTGAGACTCCAGCACCTTGAGATCTCTCTCCATCTCGTCGCGCTGCTGCCAGAACGAGCGTCCAGGATCGATGGCGTCTGCAAACTGAAGCTCGTACTCGTCCAGATCGCAAAGCCGGGTCATGAGCACGTTGTCTGACGCCGAGAGCTGCACGAACAGCAGCTGTCCGTCGCTCGACAAGCTCACACTCACGTCCATTTTGCACCGAGTGACAAGCCGACGGATCACCAGCGTGCGAACGATGGCTTCAAAGTCACGCTCGGCGATCATGATGCCTTCAGTCGCGCTGCTGTTACTGGTGGTCGCCATCGTACGGTAGCTGGGCAGCCAGGAGGAAGCGGCCACCGAAGTAGACGACTGCGGTGCCGATACGGGATGGCGACGGGTCTTCCGCGCCCATTCCTTCTCAAATGCGGCGCGCTCCGCTTCGCGAACAGTCTCGTCGGTCGATCGAACGCTGGATAAGTAGAGTCTTAGCGCGTCCAAGTACTCCAGCGACGATTGCTGTAGTAGTTTCCCGGCCACCAGGGGCTGGTCTGCCTGAGACGAACGGGGCGAGGATACGGCCGGCCGAGCCCACCTTGACCAGCAGCGACGCCACTGGAAGCAGCATCCACCCCACAGCCACGAAATGAGGCGATACAAAACAGGAAATGCGACTAGGGCCAACAGCATCAGTTCCAACACGAGCAGGACCGCCAGGTATTGCGACAGCACAGCGACCGTATTCGCAAGCAGCGTGGCGAACTCGTGCTGGCACGTCGTGTCCCACCGCATGGTCTTCTCCTCCTTGAGCTGCGTGCCCGGAACAAGAACAGCAGCTCCCACAGCTTCGTTGGTGGTCGTCGCTTCCGCCGGCGTACAAATGTGCGACAGCCAGTGCGTCACAATCGAGCAGTGCTGCCGGGACGCTTCGTCGTACCAGGTCTTGAGTTGCGGCAGCAGGGATGCCTGGTCGAACTGGGGGATAAACAAGCGCGCACCGTCGGAGTGCGAGGGCAGAACGCCTGGGAGGCCCGCCAGCTCGTTTAACGCGTAAATGCTGAACGCGATTCCGCAGGACAGAGCGCAGCAACTCAGCCAGGCTTTGGAAGAAAACCGGACTAGCACCAGGCCGACCACAGTCAGCAGACCCGAGCCCAGAGCCAAGCCAAGCAGCCAATGGTCAACTACCGACGGGTCGAACGAGCATGAGTCGAGTAATCGCCAGCTCACAGTCGCCATCGTGGAGGCCATGATCGCAATTGTGAGCGCCAGCAGCTGAACCGAGCCGTCCCACAACCGATGAAGCGCTTGGCCGTGCGCTGAGGTCGACTTGCCAGCTGATCTGCTTCCTTTTCGCTTCTGGCGACGCGTCCGACGACCTGACCGCATATTTCGCTGCGTTTCCCGACGCTTGAACGTCTCAGGATCGGCTATCAGCAGTATTATGCTCGTTAGCACCATTTGGATCGCAAGAGCTGCAAGAAACAGCGCCACGGCGATCTGCGCGGCAGCCTCCGCGTCCATATTGGCACCCAGCAGCTCGTCCACGCACGTTGTGTTCTGGAAATCCCACTGCAGTGTATACGGCTCACTGCCAGCGAAAGCCTCTGGCTCGGTCGAGCTGCTGGAGTCGGCGGCGCAGCTTTTCTCCAGCCGCGAGAGTAACCACGCGGGTCCATCAAATAGGAAACGTTGAATGAGTGACGGCGCCTCGCCGCCGTCAAGGACTTCGTCTCTCTCGATCTCCGTCAAGTTGCACCGGGATCCGCGTCCTTGGAGGGCACCGCGCAGCTCCTCCTGACTCCCGTGAATCAGCCTGAGCTCGCTCTGGAACAGCGCGCAAGCAGCCGCGACCGCGACGCTCAGCATCAGGAAGAACCGGACTCCCAGGAGGCTGCGCGAGTAGACCGTGAGCCAACCAATAGCGTGGACAGCTGCTGAGGCGCCTGCTATCGCGGCCGCCGCGTAGATCAAGTCTCGCTGCACTTCTGACGGTATTGACGCTGCGATCGCCAGCCCGATCAAGGCAGCGCACTCCAGCATCAGGATCGAGACGCACAGCCGCTGGGCCGCGGTCGCGACCACTGCGGCCACCGACGGCGCCTCCGGGTCCTCATCACGTCATCTGCTCCTGTCCAACACTTGCTGCAGGAACTCTTCCTCGCGGCGCTCGATCTCGGCCGTCCGCTCCACCACTGCGTCAACCTGATCGCGTCGGACGAGCGGATTAGCCTGTGAATCAGAGCGCGCGGGGCCTACAGACCGCCAGAGGGAAAGCTGCGCACCTTCTCCTGCGACAGCGCGGTGCTAGTGGGGAACGCCATGGCGTAGTAGCAGCGCCACGGCTTCTTCCCGGCGGCGGACGCCATGGCGGGAGATGAGATGCGGCGGCTGCTCAAACGCGAAAGTGGCTGCTCAAGATCGCCGTCAACTGGTTCGAGCGACGTTGGGGCGACCTTCGCGTCACCTCGCGCATCATTTCCCTTATTGGTTTCGTTCTGGTGAGAATATCGTGGCAATGAATGTAATCTCAATAATTGAGCACCTCCTCGGCCTCTTGACAGACGACACTCCCTCATCATCCGCCGAGATGGAGCTAAAGGTGCTGTACTTCGCGTCGGCGCGCGAGGAGATCGGGCTGCGGGAGGAGATGGTGCGCGTGGCCGGCGGGGAGGCAGGGGGCGCGGCGCCCACGCTGGCCGACCTGCGGCGCGTGCTGTGCGACAAGTACCCGCACGCGGCGGACACGATCGCCGGCATCACGCTCGCGCGCAACCTCGAGTACGCGAGCGACGACGTCGCGCTGCAGCCCGGGGACGAGGTCGCGCTGATCCCGCCCATCAGCGGCGGCTGAGGCGGTGAGTCAGGCAGGCGAACCACTCGCGTGGCTGCTCGCTCTTTGCCGTCGGTATTCAACTAACCGGATAATTGAACCAAGCATGACCACGTGCGGCTGGAGTTGATCTGCTATATATTTAAACCCCTCCCCACTTGGCGGGGCACACACGACGCGAGACTGCAGCGGTGGCCTTCGTACTCTACAACCTGCTCCCACCCGCCCGCCGAACGCGAGATAACCTCCGTCTCGCTGTGCCAGGCGCTCAGATGCGACGGCCGACCGTGTGCTGGAAAATGTTCTCCAGGTCGCGGTGCACGCGAGGGGCGGGCGGTGCGACCAGTGCCTTGCGACCCGCGCCGCGCAGCCTCGCCAGCCACCGCGCTCCCTTGTACACGATCGCGAGCGCAGCCATGGTCATCATGAACTGGAAGATGCGCACGCGGCGGAGACGGCTGCGCTCCTCCTCCTCCGTCACGGGCGGCTCGCCTGTCGACAGCAAGCGAGAGCGTCAGTCAAGCAATGCGATCTCTGCACTCTCGTCAACCTATTGACCGTACCATGACGAGGGTGGCCGGGCGGAAACTGCGGGCGCGGTGACACCATGGCGGCCATGCCCGCGCACATGGCGCCTATCCGCTCGATGAAGTGCACAAAGCTCCCTGTGGATCATTCAAGAACGCTCTGTAAGTGCCATGAACTCGATTTGTAGCTGACGCGTGAGCTTCGTACCGATGCAAAAGTTGAGCGCCTCCGCGTTCATGCCGAGCATCTGTGTGAGGAATGCGAGCAGACACAGTCAGAACACAGCCTTGGCGGGAGCGCGCGGGAAGCAACCACCCAAGCGTACCTCGGTGATCTGCCCGATCGAGCCGACGATCTGGTTAATACTAGCTAGCCACCCGAACTGGTTGGGGTCCACCATGCCGCCGCCAGCGCCCATCATGCCGCCGCCGTAGCCGAAGCGCGACATGCCCCCGTAGCCGCCGCCGATCCCGCCGTACCCGCCGCCGTACGTGCTGCCGTATGTGCCCATGCCTCCGTACGACCCCATCCCACCGTACCCGGTGCCGTAACCCGTGCCGTACCCGCCGCCCCCATACATGCCGGTCCCGTACGCGGAGCCGTAGGTAGACCCGTACGCCGAGTTTCCGAGCGCCCCGGCGCCGTACGCGCCGCCCAGCGTGGACGCCGCCGCGTTGTACGGGCTGTTGAGGCCCGCCGCCGAGCCCGTGAAGTCTGCCGCGGTCGTCGTCTGGCTGATCTGCGTCGCCGGCGCCGTGGCTCGCGTCGCGGCCACCGCCGACAGCGTGTCCGCCGCTGCTTGTTCATAAGAGTGTCATGGTTAGCGCCACCGCGAGCAGCTCCGACGCTTGTACCGCCGACAAAGAGACACGCACCAGGCCGCGCGCCCTTCTCCCAGGGCTTCGCCGGCGACGACGACAGGAGGCCGCCGCCCGCCGCGGAGGCGCTCGCGTTCGCGCTCGTGGTCGCCATGGCCGTCGCTTCTCCCCGTCGCGTCGGCTCGCCAAACAACAAGTCGTGGGCAGACCCCTCTCCCTTGGCCGTCCCCAGTATTTGTTTCGCTGACGCTCACTCCGTGGGCGGTTCTTCAATAGTGGGAGCGACTGCGTATTCGATTTTACGGTCAACGTTCGAGAACAAGGCTGTACTGATTCAGAACACGGTGGGTTTGCGTCTCCTTATCGAAACAAGATGGGAAAGTAAACCCTTTCAGTGAGGGGGCATCAATTCTCAAAACAAGGTACGAAGTGGATTTCCCTTGTTGCTCGGAGTGATGGTCGCCAAATGTTGAAGAGCGGGAAAAAACGGCCTGGCCTGTCTTCATAGTTTCCCACCGGAAAGGGCGCGCCGAAAGACCCGCTCCGACATTTAGCAGCGGTCGGTCCGAGAGATACAACGAACGGGGTACAAGAAACGCAGGCGGCGATGAGCGACCTGGAGGAGGACGCGGGCGCGCTGGGGCGGCAGAAGTCCATCTTCAGCGGCATGGGGAGGTGCGCGCGGTCTGTTTTGATGCCTTCTGCACCTTACCGTCGTTTGGTGGCTGACCGAGCAACAACGCACAGGGTGCGGCAGATCAACCAGTTCCGAGAAAAGTGGAACACGTCCAAGACCAAGATGCACCCGCCGGGCGCAGGCTTTGGAGACGCCGCCGCCTCGTCGGCGTGGGTGCGCAGGGGCGGCCCCAAGAAGTACTCGGCGACGCTCCGGAGCGAGGGCGAGCGCGACAAAGGGCCCGCCGACGCTCATTCCAGCGATAGACCGCGGCTCCACCGCGCGCTGACGGCGTCCGACTTGGAGCGGTATCGGTCGATTGCGCTGTGGCTGAGTGGTAATGGCATCGACATCGTCGACGCGCCACAGGCCCAAGCCACGGCGGCCGTTCGTGCTGGCGGGGTCGACGTGTTCGACGACGTGCTCGATTCGCTGGACGCCCTAGAGAAATCGGTGGAGAGTGAGCTTGCGCTGATGAGCGGGGGAGCCAACAACCAGAGCACCACCACAGGCGAGGTGGACCCCGCTGCGTTGCAGGTATGCAAGAACTCGTATTGCTCGTGGTACACGCAACGCAACACTTCTCACCACTTCTGTCCTCCGCGTTACGTTGACCGATACGCAGTCCGAGTGCGATGCGGCCACGGACCCACCGATCTGCGATTACGTCGTGGTTGTCGGGCCGGACATCGCCGATATAGCAGCCAAGAACTACTGGAATCGCCAGGAAAACGTGTTCGAAGCGATGGTCGCGTTCGCGTACCCTCCGCATTGCCAATTCAACGCCGAGAGTATCGAGCACTTTTGCTTTCCGCGGGGCATTAAGGCGGTACTGGGCAGGTACGCACGGCAATCATTGATGGAATGAGTCGTGTATTGTGCTGGGTAACCAGCTCTCTAACCGTTTTGCATTCATACGGCAGTGAGGGTGTCAATCCGCTGGATGAGCCTGCAGAGTTCTTTGTGCTCCTGCTGTCCGGGGGCGGAGCACAGGGACAGAGTGTGCAGTACGCGTTTTGCATGAAGGGACTCACGCGCGTTCCGAGTAGCTTCGACAGCGCGCACTTCTCGCTGGTTCCGATTTGCTACTGCATCGTGTCGCAATTGCCACTTGTCGCGTTCTTTCGAGACGTGCTGCGTCGGCTTCTAGGTGAGCAATGTGAGGTGGTTGATTTTCATTCGCGTACTAACTCTATTGTGCCTATTGACACGTGGTAGACGACATGCAGGGGGAGACGAGCGCACCGAGTCCGGTGCTAAAGTGCAACGTCGTCTCGAATGAGGTCAGTACTTGCTGTTGATGGGGCAGTTTTGTGCGAAATCGGTATGTTGTCGTCATGTTGAAGCGCTTTTACTCGATTTGATCCTACTTTATGCAGCATTCGCACTACGTGGACGGCGTCTTCCGCAAGCTGAGGAGCGTCCGCATTTCGGAAAAGGGTTCTGCCATCGCTGTTGACATTTTTCCGGCACCTGAGCAGCCACTCGTGCTGCAGCGACCAAGCATCGACGACGGCAAAGACACTTTGCTGCTTCAGTGGTCGCTGCCCTTGCTGCTGGCAAGCCTCACCATCGACCAAACTCTCCAGATCCTGGCGCTGCTTCTGACTGAAATGAAAGTGATTGTGGTCTGTGACCAACTTTCTCTCTTGTCATCGGCAACGCTGGGACTCGCATCGATGCTTCAGCCACTTTCCTGGGCTGGGCCGCTGATCACGATCTTGCCCCCTTTCTTGCACGAGTACATGGAGGTAAGCAGCTCGTTTGATCTATTCCCGCTCGTCCTACCTCACGAGATTGCGGAGTTGTAACCCTTGGCTTCTCTTTGATTGTCCCCAGGCGTCTGTCCCACTGATCTGTGGCATCGACACCCTTCCACCCGGTTTTGAGTGCACGGCGGGGTCCGGAATCGTAAATCTTCTCGATCACCGCATCGTCCTCCACCCAGATGACGAGCACAACTCTGGAGCACTCAAGATCCCGGGGGCGGATGCACTCTTCAGAGACCTCGACTTCTTCACAAGCCCGATAAGGCAGCCCAAGTCGGAGCGGGTCGTTCCGTTCGGAGTGGATGTGGTGATTCGCAGAGTGCGACTGCACGTCCAGCAGCTGCTTGACGCGTGCACAGAGCTTGAAGGGACAGCTGAAGGATCGACGGATTCCTCTCTCGGCTTCACCGTGGGCGAGCTCAAGTTCATGCGCAGCATCATGCAGACTCAGATGTACCAAAAGTACAGAGATGATCACCCGCTGACTGCAGTCTCGAGCGCCGACTTGAAGTCGATGGGCGAGTCCGACAAAGAGGGCGGCGGGATTGCGGACAGTGCACGTATGAGCACGGAGCGTGAGGCAGACAAGACTGCGTTCAACGCTGCGGTGGATGTCATCTTCCGAATCGCTCTGAAAGGAGTCAACGAGATTGGTGGAGGACCCGAAGATCCGCTCGAACCAACTGACGCTTACGACTACGACACTTCCTTCGGGAACTACTGTCAGCTGGACAGCGACTCGGCATCTAGCGGCACTGAGTTCCCAACTGAAACCAGTCCTGCTGGCGACTCAGGTAAGTAGGGGCACTCGCATTCGGTCTGATTGCTGCGATCGGATGTTGATCGCATGAATTGTTGCGGTCAGACAAAGGACAGCAAATTGAAGAATTATCCAACTCGCAGCCGCCACATCCGCAGCTTGAGGTGACTGACGCCTCCAGTACCCCTCGCTCTGGTTGCAACTGGTTGGAACCAGCCGCTCCTGTTCGTGACGCCGCCGCTCTCAATGCGCTAGGTCCAAATATCGGCGAATTTGCAAGCGGCCGACAGAGCGAATCGCATCCGTTTATTCCAGATCACGTTGACAGCGAAGTCACGCTGGCGGATATCGAAGCCGAGATCAACCTTTGCCGTGCAGACTTCGACTTCCACCCTCTGCGTCGCGAAGACACCGAGACGACGATGTCGCTACTTGGGACAACCTTCAGCGAGATGATGCTACGGGGAGGGGGATCGTGTTCTGATGCAGATTGGTTCTCTGAATCAAGCGAGGACGAGAACTTCCACGACTGCCAAGATAGCGATAATTCTGAGCCGATTGAGACGGATGCCAGTGCGACGAGACACGGGAGCCGCGCTGATAACTCGATCATGCAGACAACGGCTTCGTGCGTCAAGATACAACGGACGTGGCGGGACTGGATCGCACGCCGACGGAGACCTGCTAGGCGGTCACCGCCGCAAGCAGAGTCACAACATGGTAGCGCGCTGGTGTACGATGATGCCAATGCCCATTTGCTGCATCGCCGGATGGAAATCCTGCACGAGTTGGGGGTGCTCACGCGAGGCGTGACTGTCCAGCAGGTAATCATGATGACAGCAGTGTTGTAGTCGTGTGTCAGGAATAACAGTGCGTCGTTGGGACTGTTGGTCATCCACAGGAGGACGCGACGCGCCATGCAAGTGAGGGACGACTGCGCGTCAGCGCTGATGTGTTGCGACTTGAGTGGTGGCGAGCGTCAGAAATCTCAAGCGATGAGCGTGTCGACACCGTAAGGCTCCAGCTCATACGACGGATCTCATCGCGAGTGTCAGCTTTAGACGCCGACGGTGCGCACTCATCAGCTGGATGGCTAGTGGCTGAAGTCCACTACGACGGTGGCATGTGGCGCTTCCGACACGACATGCTGGCGCAGGACTTCTTTTGCTTCTTGCGTTGGATCACGGTGTCGACACTGAGCCCAGATGGGAGCGACTCGTCAGTCTCTCTGACCAGCAGCTCTCGGTCGCTCCCAGCGTCCATCTCAAGCAACAGCGAGTCACCCGCCGATATGGCGACGAGAGGTATGTCAATCGAAAGCACTTCGCTTTCGTCGTCGCACGACCGTGAATGCCTCGACAAGTTCAAAGCTGCCCTTCGCGCTGGATTTCTCGTCGAAAAGGTATGCCACGCATCTTCGTTCGCTTGCAATATGTCCTGCGTATGTCGGGTTGGTGATCAGCTCATCTCATTCGCGCCGCTCTCTTGGTTTGGCAGCATGGCCGAAGCGGGAAGCCACACGCAAAGATGCTGTATACGGATGCAGCGTGCACGCAGATCGTGTGGAAGAAGCCGCCGGCGTCCCGAGCCACTGACTCAGCGACAGCTATCGCAAAGAACGCTCCGTTCTTCCAGAAGAGCGTGAGTGTCGGTTTGATCAAGGCTGTACTATGCGGCAAGCAGACTATTGTGTTCAACCGCTCGACGGCGAGGGGGGCCGACGAGAAGCTGTGTTTGTCGATCGTGGGCGCGACTCGGACGCTCGACATCCGAGCGTACTCGAAGGAAGACCACGAGCTGCTATTCTGCGGCTTCACTCTGTTAGTCAAAGCCAACGGTACGCCGCGACTGTAGTCGATGAATCAAACGCGGCACGCCTTCTCTACCATAGCGGTGATCCGAGATCCAAGACGGGAAGGCGGCGCGTCGTCCGCCGTCGTTAAGGACACCGGCAGGGCCATCGCGCGTCGCGCTTTCTCGGCGAGAAGATCGAGGTCTGGCGATTTCTTCGACACGCTGCGCGCTTGGCATAGGATCAGAAGCGCTTCAAACCGTTCCATTTCGCAGCCATGAAGCAGGCTGGGCACGAATTGAGCCACGTTCAACGGCCGAGACGCTCGATCCTGTGAGTTTTCAACGGCAGTTAGCATTACGATGCTCGCTGCACGTCAGCCAGCGGGGGTTGGACCTACCAGAAGGGACTTGGGCGACACGATGCCGCTGAACGTCGTCTCGTACTTCTGGACGCGCGACGCCATCTTCTTGGTTATGGCGTCGACGGTCTCGTCGGTGCCTTTAGTAGACGCGACGTGACGTTCAAGTTCGCTCTTAAGCTCCATCGCAAGAGTATGGCTAAATCAAGAGCACGTCCGATCGACAGAACGAGGGTGAGCTATCCGAGCACTTGTCGGCAAGTAGACGAGTGGAAGGGACGGACCTGATCGGGCACAGCGACTCAAGCGCTTCGCGGCAAGACGAGCGCTCCACCGCTTTGCTCGATTCCACAAGCGTGCGCACGGCATCGACAACCTGCTGGAACGCGTCACGCTCGAGCGGGAGCACAACGTCGCGGACAAGCTCGCGCACTTGGAGCGGAGGCGACGCCGAATCTTGAACAAGCTCCGGCAACTCGTCGCACAGGAGAAGACTGGCAGTAGCGGCGTCCATGGCCGTCGACGAGGTGTCGACCATGTCGCTCGAAATCGGAGCATGAGCCGCTTCCCAGTAGTCAGCGAAGCTCCGACGGATGTTTGCGGCGTGATTGGCGAAGTCCACGATGCGAACGAACGGTTTTCCTGTCGGAGAGCAACGACGACATCAGTGGCGGCCAACTAACGCGGCACATGAACAACGGCGCTACCCGTTCCATGACGCCGAACTTACGCGGATGCCGACGGTTAAGACGACTAAGCAACTGGACAGTCTGCGAGCTGGAGCGCAGCACGCGATCGATGTACATGCACCCGAGCAGCGGCTCGTTGTACCCGGTGTCCAGCTTGTCGCAGACGATCACAACGTCACTGATAGCCAGGCTCGCGTCGGGGCCGTTGATGGACTGCTCTGTCACCGCTGGCTGATCTGGGCGGTCGTCAATGGACACTACGCCACTGAATGCGGCGTAGATGTGCCATCCGAGTTGTCTGTCATGTGATGGCAGGAAAACTACGTCGTCAGCTGAACAACACGCATGATCGCACGAGGAGCAGTGACCTCACCTGTTCCGGACGAACGCGGCGATCAGCTGGCGATACCTCACCACGTCTCGGCGGCTGCGCGTGACGATCATACACTGCCCAAGAGAAGGTCAGCCATTGCTTTTTGTCACATCCACACCCAAGTTCCTCATGACCAACGGGGTGGGGTACCTTGAGGAGTGGACACTGATCTTTTGCTTTTGCGAAATCCTCCATCACGATGAGCGATTTCGCCTTGAGGACCGCGACGTCGTCACTGGCCTCGTCGAGGACCCGCCGCAGCTGGACATTCTTCCGCAACGACGCGAGCACTTCGTCCGGGATGTTCGTTTCGACAGCGCACCGAATGTTCGTGTACTGCGACAAAACATCCATGATGCGACCTTCCTCGATCGCCCGAGAAATCGGGTAGCAATCAAAGGGGATCAGCGAGTCGTCGCTGGCTTTGGAGCCGAAGAGCTGGAGCGTCGAAGGATCCGGCGTCGCAGTGAAGCCGATGAACTAAATGCAGGAGCAAGAGTGAGAAGCAAACCTCACAACGGGATAGAACGCCTCTTCCTCTTACCGTCGGACGAACTGCCGTGCCAGTGTTAAGCACTTCCTCGATCGCCGCGCGCGTTGACGCGGAATGCGACCGATGCGCTTCATCAGTGATGATAGCGACGCGTTGATACGCATCCGCATCTTCGGCGAACGTTAAATCGCTGTCTTCACTGACGGTTCGGACGTCGTTGCGACTGCGCTGACGGTGTAGAAGGCGCGCAAGCAACACCGGTTCCTTTGCGAGTAGTCCCATCTTGTGGATCGTGGTGACGATGACGCGCTGCGGCGTCTTGGTGTGCGTCCCATCGAGCAAGGCGGACAGGTGCTGGATGCTCTCGGCGCGGAAGACTTCGTCGACGCCGTTGCGGCGAAGGAAGCGCTCGACGGCGCCACCGACCTGTTCGTTGAGTTTAACGCGGTCGATGACCACGAGCACCGTGTGGAACCGACGGCCCGCGGCGTCTTTGACGAGTAGCAACTGTTGCGCCTGTAAGATCAAGAAGTGCAGGAGTGAGCGAGCGGATGGTAGTATGTGCTGGTTGGGAATGGAGTTGTTTCTCGTCATACCACGGCCGCAATCGTCATGGTCTTGCCGGCGCCCGTGCTGTGCTGGAACAGGAAGCGCTCGCACTCCTACGTCCGTTGTGCTTGTCAGTAATGCGATACCATCTTGCAAATGACGTCACCCTGACAGATCCAGGATACATGACGACCCACCTGCTCTTGTCCACCCGTCAGCGGATCTGTCTGGATCGCGGTAATGAGCTTTTCGACTGCGTTGAGCTGATGCTCCCACGGGGAGAACGCGACCGGCTTGGACTGCGACCCGCGCGTCGACGCGCCGCCCGTGCGCATCGACGCCGCGATCAGCGCGCGTAGGGCGCTGCCGCTCCCGCTCTGTGCCGCAGACTCGTCCGCATCGGCGGGTTGCTCGTCCTCCCGCGCTGCTGTTCGCTGCCGCTTGGCCCGCGGAGCTTCAAGTTGCTCCTCGCCAGTGGCCGACGCGGAGGCGGCTGCTGCGTCGCCCACAGTCGCCACCGGGCGCATCCACTGCGTCTGCTTCGTCAGCGAATTGTAGTAGAAGACCTTGCCCTTGGACCGCGACACGCGCAGCTCCCAGTCGGGCGGCAGCGCCGTGCGCTCGCCCGCCATTTGCCAGCGCTGCTTTGAGCTGTTGGCGCCATTTTACGCCCGTAATTGTTTCCATTCATGCAACTATTTGTACAAAATCAATTATTGTACCAGGTTTCCGCGGCAAGTTATCGTGTCGCCCGCCAACGCCAACGCCAATTGCGCGGCCAAGGCAACAAATGGGGCGGGACGAGTACGACGCCGTGCAGACGCCCAAGGGGCCGTCGGCGCGCGGCAAGAGGCGGTTCGGCGCGCACAGGATGAGCGCCGGCGGCTCTCGGAACCCGTACTCACAGGGCGGGCGGCTGCAGACCGCCGGCTTTGAGCGCGTCGCCAAAGACGTCGGCCACCACCGGTGCGTTTGCTGCTGCACCTTTTGAATCGACGGGAGAACCGTCGGCGGCGTCCAGAGCTGACGGCGGGATGACCAAACAGGACGGAGCACAGCGGTAGTGGCGGCGGCGACTGGACGGAGGGCGGCCAGGACTTCGACTTCTCTGGCCAGGAGCGACCGCCGGCCTCCGGCGACCGAGGTGCGCGATCGCCCCGTCCGCCGCGCGGAACGGGCAAGTACGGCACCGGGACCCGCATCCAAGCGGGGGCGGCCATCATGCCGGGCGACCAACACCTCAAGGTGAGCTCGCCGCTCGCTGTTTGGCGCGTACCCATCATCGATCTAACCTTCCTCTGCAGAACAAGTTCATCCCGCCCAAGGTGCAGGACTCTTTCCTGGGCAACATTGCGGCCAAGTCGGCGGCTGCCAAGCGGCACGGCGCCAAGCGCGTGCTGGTCGGGTCGTCGTCGACGTCGTCGCTGGAAGCGGCGAGCGCTCCGTCGCCCCCGGTCTCTGCGCGACCGCCGCTTAACCAGTCGCCGCATCAGACCCGCGTCGACAAGCCGCTGGGCTCGAGTGGCTGGACCAACAAGCGCAAGGAGCTCGAGAAGCCCGCGAAGCAGGCCCGACCACGCGTGTCGCTCACCGAATCATCGTCGTTCCGGCAGCAGCACCAGTCACCCGACGCGCCAACACGGCGCTCATCGCGCCATTTCACTAGCAACAGCGCGACTTCGAAACGCCTCAACGAGTACGCGCCGACCAATCGCCAAGTCACGTTCTCGCTACGATCTGGCGGTAACCAAAGTGGCAGCGGGATATTGACTCGGTCACAAGGGATGTCGACCCGGTCAAGAAGCAAGCCAGCGATCATTGGGGCTACAGCCGACCAGCCGATCGCGTTGGACGACTCGGATTCAGACGGCGACGACACTCCGACGTCGCAGAGCAAGGAGGTAGACGTGGACCAAGTGTCCGACACGAGCGCGGTGGATCTGGGCGAGCTTGGAGCCACGTGCGTCGCTCGCGTCGATGAGTGCGACGTACTATTTGGGCTCTTCCAGTGTACGGCGACGCTGCTGTTTCAGAACGACCGCGTCTGCATCTCCAATATCCGGTGAGGGCTCTGCGTCTTGAGCTTGATGGTGGAAGTGGATGTTGCCTCTAATGCGACTGTGTTGTGGATACGTTGCGGTGGTTCAGGGCCAACCACGAAAAGTGGCCATTCCAGCGGCATTGTTTTCTCTACTTTGAGAAGCTGCTCGACGCTCGGTAACGTTCAAAGCGTGTTGATAATGCTGACGAGCTAGTTACTGACGATGTGTCGGCTCTCGTGATGGCGCGCAGTGTGTGTTGGGACTCGGATGGCGACGATGACAAGGAGGACTCGCCATCGTTCATCCCGGTCGGGGACGAGCTGCCATTCATGGCGCTACGTTGCCCACCGCCTGATTCCGCCAACGAGTCGGCCTGGCAGAGCTTTTTCGATCCGACCGACTCGTGTAAGTCCGGTTCTATGGCGCAAAATTGTCGTGGATTGTGCGCCAGTGCTTGCTTTGCTAACTCTGTGACTGAAACCAACGATCAGGTGAAGATATCGCCAAAAAGTTCATCATTTTCAAGCCGATTGACGCGACTAGCGCCAAGGAGACCGTGGGGACTATCGTGGAAATCGTTCGCTCTTTCGCCACCGTCGAACTGTAAGTGGCGAGCGTCTTTTTGCTGCTGTGTTTTTATTGAGTTGGCACTGACGCTCTTGACTCACCACGCTTTGCACGCCGTGTGTCACTTCCTTGCTCAGGATCGAGAAGGCCGAGAGTCGGCAATACTTGCGCGCGCTGGAGGGCGAGCCATTTTCATTTGCGAGGGCAAACCGAGCAAAGTCCAGCCGAAAGAGAAAGAAACCGGGCGCCAACGGGTACGCGCGGTTCTTGGTCCTACAACTGACTCTGGATGAATCTATTGATGCTGATTGTGTATTGACGTTGGCTGTCCAGGACTGCTGACTCGGACGATGACAGCGACGGCGACGAAACGGTGCTGACATACCCGCTTCCGCCGTGCTCGTCGGATATCGTGACGATCATTCGCCGCGATGTGTCGCGTCTGAAACCGGAGCGCTACCTGAACGACAACGTCATCGACTACTACTTCAAGTACGTGTTGCTGAGTAGATATATGCCGTTTAGTGTCTAACAGGTTGGTGGCTGTGTGCTGATGTCATGCAGACGCTTGATGTTGGACACGTTTCGCGACGAACCGATCATCCAGCAACGCGTGCTCTTCCTGAGCTCGCACTTCTACTCGCACTTCCGAATGGGCCGAGGCAGCAACGTCACCAGTCGTCTCGAGGCCGGGTACAAGAACGTGTCCAAGTGGCTGGCGCGCGCCGACTTCTTCAACCGGTCCATGATATTTATTCCGATCAACAAGGAGTACGTGTCGGCGGCTGTGGCGCGTTTGGCGGTTTCCTGGCGAGCTAACGTGGGTCTTCTGCGGGTGGTTTGGCTGTAGCTGGCACTGGAGCCTCGCGGTCATCCTGAACCCGAGGTGCGCGGTGATGGAAGGCCATGAGGACGAGGTACGCCTCGCGTGCTGGGAGTTCTGTTTGGTGTTGTTGACGGCACTGACGTTTCGGCTTTGCACTCACAAGGAGGAGGACGCGTGCTCGTGCATCGCGGTGCTGGACCCGCTCGGCGCCTACCACAACCGGAAGATCATCGTCCGGAACCTCCGAGTGTGCGTGTCCGTTGTAAAGGCTCCGCGTCTCGATGGCGCAGGCACTAACGCTGTTGTTGCGTTGCTCAGATTCCTCCGTCTCGAGTGGCAGAACTCGCAGGCCGACGACGCCGCTGGGGTCGACGAGGACGAGCACAAAGCGCCAACATACGACGTGGAGCGCGTGCGCGCCGTGGGCGTCAACACGCCGCGCCAGGAGAACGGCTACGACTGCGGCGTGTACGTGCTCAAGTTCGCCGAGGTGATCCTGCGCAACTGCCTGGCGCAGAAGCTGCTGGAGCGGCCCGACGGCGCCGTGGGCCGTCAGGTCGTGGACGGGAACCTCGAGGCGCTGCTCCCGCGCGACGCGTTCGTCCAGGAGGACGTGGACGAGGCGCGCAGACACGTGCGCAAGTGCATCGACGCCGACATGCGCCGCTTCCGCGCGCTGGACGCGAAGCGACGCGGAGTGACGTACCCCCTCAGTCCGATGTAACCTCTCAGGCCAACACTGCGCTCAGGTGTAACCCGCAGAACGTAATCGTCTGACGTAACCTTTCTGCTGCGTAATCTTGTCCCTCGTTTGGCTCATGACTGTTCTTAACCGTGAAGTGTCACGTAACGGGCTCGCGAATGCACTCGACCCGTTGGACGATCCGACCCGCCGACCCGTCCGCTAATACCGACCGAAGGGGAGGAAAAAATCCTGCCAAACCGGAAAAGCGCGCGACGTGGGGACGCCAAGTCGAAGCGAACGTGACAGGCGCCAGGGACGCGCCGCGAGTCTTCCGAGAGAGTTTTTCGAGCGACTAGAGCCATGGGACTGCTCCTGCGCCTCGCGCTGCTGAGTCTGGCGGCGCTCTACGCGGTGCGCAGTCAAGCGAGAGGATCGACCTACCGACACGAGAGCTGACTCGCTGTCGTTGTTGTATCTGTTGTTGTGGTTGTGACAGACGCAGAGCGTGGCGGCCGAGCCGGTGGTGCTGACGGAGGGCTCGTTCGACCAGTCGACGCAGCAGGGCGTGTGGCTGGTCAAGTTCTACGCGCCGTGGTGCGGCCATTGCAAGAAGCTGGCGCCCACGTACGACGAGGTGTCGACGGACCCGCGCCTCGAGGGGACGGACGTGCACGTGGCCAAGGTGGACTGCACGGCGGAGCGCAGCGTCTGCGAGCGCTTGAGCGTCAGCTCGTACCCGACGCTCAAGGTTGTGGCCCACGGCAAGTACTACGACTACCCGGGCGCGCGCGACGTCGACTCGATGGTCTCGTTCGCGCTCGAGGGCTACAAGGTGCGTGGGCTTGAACTGTATAAAGCTGCGCACTAGTGGTGGCGCTCACGCGCTGTGTATGTAAAGCAGGCCAAGTACGCGGAGCGTATCCTTTCGCTCGAGGAGTTCGGTGCGTACCTATAGATTGTCTACCTACACACGTGAGGTTTGCAGTCGACTGAGACTTATCGCCTCTTGTTGCCCTCACAGTCAAGCAGCGCAACCAGGTGGCCGCAGAGCAGGAGGAGAACGAGCGCAAGAGCGCCGTGGTGAGCATCACGTCGGCGTCGTTCGAGGAGCTCGTCAAGGACAGCGAGGGCCCGTGGCTCATCAAGTTCTACGCGCCCTGGTGCGGCCACTGCAAGCGTCTGGTGCGTCGGAATGGTAGTTACTAGTGGCAGGTGGTTCCCGCACGCGACTGACGGCGTTTGGTGGGGCTTTTGCACCTATTTCCAACGTGTAGGCACCTACGTGGCACAAGCTGAGCCGCTCGCTGCAGGAGAGCGGCAGCACCACGCGCGTCGCCAAGGTAATCACCATCTCTGCTGGTATAGTATGCTCGTTTTCAAGACGAGGCTGATTGTTTTGGTGGGATGTTCGGAATGTGATAAACAGGTTGACTGCACGGTGCACCGCCGCGTCTGCTCGCGCTTCGGTGTGAACGGCTACCCGACGCTCTACTACGTCAACAATGGCCAGGTGTACAAGTACCAGGGCGGCCGCACCCTCCCAGCGTACGTGTGCTCATCAAGATGATGACCCCATTTCCTCTCTAAATGGCAATCTGACGGTGCTTTGGCGATTCCAGGTTCCTGGACTACGTGAACGGTGGGTGGGAGAAGGCCGAGTTGATCGGCCCGATTCCGGAGGAGGGCTTCCTTTCGACGATCGTGGACTCGACGGTCGAGTGGGCGGCCGAGAACACGATCGTAGCGATCCTGGTGGCCATCCTCGCCATCGCCATCTTCGTCGCCATCCTGGTCGCGCTGCTGGACTACTGCCTCGGCGCGGACGAGACGGCAGCGTACGCGAACATCAACGTGCAGCACGTGCAGCAGAAGCAGTCCAAGAAGGAGACCAAGCAGGAGGCCAAGCAGGCGGACGGCAAGCCCAAGACCGATTAAGGCTGGCCAGTAGCGATGCGATGCGTCTGCTTCGACGACTGCTGACCTGCTGGTGAGATGGCGAGATGGCGAGCATCGACAGCGCTTCGAGTGCGTCTCCGCCCTGTTGTTTGAGTTCATTGCCAACAAGAATCAGCTGGACGGAGCCAACACGATGGATTGTTCATAGTCTCGTGTGCGCATCGTTGTGACCGCTTGCTGAATGGATGAACCACACTTTATTAACCGTTGGCGGTGTCACCGGTCGGCGACGACGGCCGTCCAGTACTCGATCACCTCCAGGAACCACACGGGCTCGCGCTGCTCCTTGGCATTGAGAACCACAACCTGGTGCGCGAGCATGCGCGGCGTCCCGTCCCCTCGAGCCGCGTCGCCGCCCTTGTGCAGTGGCCCGATCGCCATCACGTAGTCTCCTGCCGTGCCGCGGCGCCACGCAAGTCATCGTCAACCACTCTACGCCCATCGGACCCGATACGGAAACGGAGGTTGAGGTCGCACGCACCGACAGCGGGGTGCGCGCCCACCGCGTCTGGGGGCGCATTCCGGAGAAACGCGCGCAGCTGCACGCGCAGCAGACCCGTGCCGTCGTCCAGGACGCACGCGCCGGCGTCCTCGTCGGCCATCACCACGACGCCCTACAGTCGAGCGAGCGAGGATGAGGTTCATTCGTCAGTCAACCACAGCGCTTGGGCGCGGACAAGACGGCCAGGCCTCTACCTGCACCCAGAGACGCGGGCAGTCGATGCCATCGATCGTCGGCGTGGACCGCGCGGACGAGCGCAGCGCGCGCAGCACCTGCGACACGAACACCTTGGCCGTCGTCGCCGCTGCCGCCGCCATTTTCGTCCCAAACTGCGTATCTGATTCCGTTGTGTCCGTCTCAGACAATCGGCTCAGAATCTCCGATGCGCAGGTCTTCGTCTGAGTCTGAGACGCGAAACGGACGTTGAAGGGGGCAGGACGCGAAACGACGCGGCGTCTCCTCCTTCATGTATTTGCTCCGCAGTCTTCGCAGCTCACTCCTTTAACTCGGCGCGACTACAACTACTTAGACCTGCTGCCACTCTCTGAGCGGCCGCCACCACCTCACGGCCCACCATGAGCGCGCTGACGGCGGACGAGAACGACTGGATCTTCGACTACGTGATGAACGTGTTCCGGTCGCCGGCGTGGGAGGTGCCCATCATGTGCTTCATTGACACCAACTGCGCCGTGTTCGACGCCGAGGACGAGAACAAGTTCGTCTACTCGGAGCTGCACGAGCAGTTCCGCGAGCTGGTTGAGGGCGTGCTGAGCGACAACCTGGCCGAGATCGGGCTATCGGCCGCCGACTTCGCCGACGTGTGCGAGCGCAGCAAGGGCGCGGGCGACATGAACGTGGACGTGGTCAATCAGATCCTGGCCATGGACGACTTCGTCACCTTCAAGAAGCTCATGGTCAAGCGCAACCTGGAGCTCGAGCTCGAGGCCATCCGCGCGCTGCGGGACGAAGTGGCCGACGACGCCGACGCCGACGCGTCTACGCGCGACCTTGAGGCGCACCTGATGGAGCTGAGCGTGCTGTACAAGCAGGAGGAGATGGAGCAGGCGGAGCTCGAGGCCGCGCTCGCCATGTCGCTGAGCGTCCAGGAGGAGGAGTTGCGGCGCGCGAGCGTGGCGTCCAAGGCCGCCGAGGACAAGTTCGCCGACCCGACGGCTGGCGACTCGCCGTCGCCGGAAGAAGTCCACCGGCAGCTGCGAGAGAGCAAGAAGAAGACCGAGGGGATCTGCAAGAAGAACAAGGAGGCGCTCGAGGAGAACCGCTCTAAGCAGCGTGAGTGGCAGCAGGCGGTGCGTTTGACAAGCCGCAGACGCTGTTTTGGCCGTGTTGAGAGAGCTGGGATAGTAACACGCGTGCTTTTGGGCAGGCCGAGATCTCGGAAGCCGAGCTGCGGCGGCGCGAGGAGTATCTGTGCAAGCAGCGCGACATGCTTGTCGAGAAGAAGCGCAAGGAGCGCGAGGCGCAGCTCAAGGAGTTCCGCCAGGAGCACAAGGAGACCCCCGTCGAGCCGGTACGATGCGAACTACTATAGCGCTGATTCTCTTGCCCGTGTCTAATGTACTCGAACGCGGCTCGGTGGTTCGTTCCCACAGCCAGCGCAACTGGTCGAGAAGATCCAGAGCGTGGCGTCGCCCGAGGAGCTCAAGAAGGCCGAGGTCGAGGAGCGCCGCGCGGCGCTGCGCGTCGCCCTCGCGCGCCGCATGAAGCAGGACCTGCTGGACGCCTCGGCGCCCACGGACGACGCGCCGGACCGGTCTGGCGGCGACTCGGTCGGCGCGTTCCGAGCGCAGTAGGTGGGTGAGGGAGGCGTTGTCGCCGTGTTCAGGGATGATACATACTGAGTGCTGGTGCTCGTTGTCGTGGTGTGATCCCCCAGGTGATGGAGCTGGACGACAAGCTGCAGCGCGTGGAGGAGCTGCGCCGCAAGAGCCAGGAGCGCGAGCAAAAGGTGCACGCGCGTCTGGTACGTGCGTCCAAGCTATCGTCGCTCATATCGGTCGAGTGGCTCGCATCGCTGACGTTCTCATTGCTCGTGAATTGTCGTAGACGACTGGTGTTCGCGCGAGACAAGCGACTGTGGCCGAGACGAGTCGGCTATCAACACTAGCGCCACTGCATGCCTATGACTTCATGTCGAGATTCTCGTTAGAGAACATTTAAAAAGCAAATCGAACGCTCTGCTTACTGGCGTCGCCGCCTCCGCCAGCCACTACGCGCGCTCCGTCCTCTGCGGTCCTCGCGGCTGCCTCAGTTGTCGTGGAACTTCTTGTTCGTTTTGGCCATGTCCTGCAGCAGCGGCGCGGGCGTAAACTGCTCGCCGTACGCGTCCGCGAAGCGCAGCATCATGTCGTTGAACTTGGAGCTGCCGACGCGGTCGACGAAGCGGAACGGGCCGCCGATGAAAGGCGGAAAGCCAATGCCGAACACGGCGCCAATGTCGCCCTCGCTCGGCGACGCAATGATCTCGTCCTGCACGCACAGGATCGCCTCGTTCACGAACCGCGACACCAGGCGGTTGACCGTGTCCTCATCCGAGAGCTTCAAGTCCGTCTTCTGGAACTTGGACACGATCTCCATGGCCTCCGCGTTGATGGCCTTCTTCTCCTTCTTGCTCTTCGGCTGCGTGTAGAAGCCCTTGCCGCTCTTCTTGCCCAGGAAGCCCTTGCTAATCATCGCGTCAAAGACAGCAGCGTCTCCGCCGGCCATGCGCACACCGAGCGCGCTCGTCAGCGTGTGGTTCACGTGCGCCGCAACGTCCAGACCCACCTCATCCGCAAGAGTAATCGGTCCAACCGGCAGGCCCCACTTCGTCACGATGCTGTCCAAGTGCTCGGGCTTGACACCACTCTCCACCAGCGACAGCGTCTCGGCGATGTAAGGGCCAAGGCATCGGTTCACGTAGAAGCCAGGCACGTCCTTGACGACAATGCACGTCTTGCCCTGACGCAGGCCAACGTCAACAGCCTTGGCAGCCGTCGCGTCCGACGTACCCTCGTGGCGGATAATCTCCAGCAGGGGCATGCTCGGGACGGGAGAGAAGTAGTGCATGCCGATCACATTCTCGGGGCGCTTACTCGCCTTGGCGATCTCAGCCACCGACAGCGCCGAAGTGTTGGTAGCAATCACAGCGTGCGCAGGCAGATACTGCTCCAGGTCCTGGATCACCTTGTGCTTGAGCGCCATGTCTTCAAACACCGCCTCGATCGCAAGGTCGGCCTGCGCCATGTGCTTCTTCCACACGGGGTCCTCATCCGACAGCGGCACCACGTTCGCCATCACCGCGTCACGCTCGTAGATCGTCATGCGCTTGCGCTTCACCTTCTGCTCCAGGTTCGAGCGCACGTAGTCCTCGCCACGACCAGCCGCAGCGGCGTCGCGGTCCTTGAGCAGCACACGCAGCTGCTTGGTCGCCGACACCTGCGCAATACCGGCACCCATGAGGCCGGCACCAACCACAGCCATGGTCTTCACGGGCTGCTCAGGCTTGCCGAATCGGTTCTTCTTGAGTGCCGTCTGGCCGAAGAAGATGCTCATGAGCGCCTTCGCCTCACTCGTCATGCCGAGCTTGGCAAAGTTCGACGCCTCGACGTCCAGTCCCTTGGTCATGCCGTTCTCAACGCCTGCCTGCGCCGCCTCCAGGATGAGCTTGGGCGCCGGGTAGTGGCCGCCCGTCTTCTTCTCCACCATCTCGCCAGCCTTGTTGAACACAATCGAACGGAGCGGCGTATCCTCCAGCACCCGGTTCACGATGCTCTTGCTCTTGCGCTTGGCCTTGAGGCTGCCCGAGGCGAGCTGCTCCGCCGCCGCGATAGCCGCGCTCTCGAGCGCGAACGGGTCGGCGACCTGGTCGACCAGCCCCATCTTCTTGGCCTTGTCCGGCTGGATCGACTTGCCAGTGAGCATCATGTCCAGACTCGCCTGCAGGCCGACGACCTTGGGCAGGCGCTGGGTGCCGCCGGCGCCCGGCAGCAATCCGAGCATCACCTCTGGCAGCGCGAGCTTGGTCTTCTTGCTCGTGGATGCCACGCGGTAGTGGCACGCGAGCGCGACCTCGAGCCCGCCGCCCATGCACGAACCGTCAATGGCGGCCACGAACGGCTTCTTGGAGCCCGCGAGGCGGTTCATGAAGCTCTGGCCGGCGGAAGACATGGCCTTCATCTCGGCCTCGGTCGCGCACGCGCGCAGCTCGGCGATGTCGGCGCCGGCAATAAAGCAGCCGGGCTTGGCCGAGATGAGCACGACCGACTTGATGCTCGGGTCGCTCTCGACCGTGTCGAGCATGGCCGACATCTCGGCCGTCATCTTGCTCGAGATGGTGTTGACCTTGGCCGCCTTGTCGTCCAGGCGCACGATCGCCACGCCCTTGGGCGTCGTCTCGAGCGTCAGGAACGCGCCGCTGGACGCCGCCGCCGTCGACAGCGCGCGCGTCATGGCCGCGCCCGCGCCGCGCTGCAGGGCCGACGGAAGGAGCGCCATGGTTCAGTAGACGAGAATGAGAACGAGAACGGTGGGCGAGCGCTTCTTCGCTGCTTCTTGGTCGGAGGTCGCCTTGCGTCCCAGAGCCCAAAGCGAAAAATGAAAGATATGCCGGCGCGGGCGGCCGGGATCGAGGACGGGGACGCCACCGCCTTTCTCGTTTTGTGCTGAGATTTGTATGGGGAGGCGGGCGAGCGGAACTCACGTGGAAAAGCCGTCGAGATGTTGACGTGGACTTCAAGCTGCTGGTCGCAAAAGTAGGTGTGGCCGATGGCTGACGGCGAGAATACGACGTGAACGCATGGCGGGCCGCAGGTTGGTCGGAACCAGGTGAGGAAAAGAAATAAGATCCCAAATCTAGGTAGGTTGATGGTGATCTCTTTTAACCGTGAATACGCGAATCAAGTAGAACGCAACACCCCTTCCATACAAAAAATCAAGAGCAAACATGGAGCCATGTCCGAAGGTTTGGCTCAAAAATTAATATAGGGACCAACATTTTGGACCTCCACAAACAATGATGAAGAAGCCCGCGGCAAATAAAACACTACTTAAGGTGTTTACCAGTTTAGTAGAATTTTTCTGGACTCGTCTGAAAAATCTCAATTTAACAGCTTCCATTTACTTCTGCGCCATAATAAGCATACCAACACATACAGAAAATCACGCACGATTTTCTAAAATAGGAAGCGAGGCTCTTACGCGTTTTCATTGGGTGCTTGAAGCGTCTAAAATGGAAGATGGTAATTTTCGCCACGTAACCAGTTTAGTAGAGCCCATATATCTTGAGTTTTGTTGCATTTTAATGAATAGCCAATGAAAATCGGTCTAGGTAGTTTTGCTGGAGTTTGATTCGCTAATATTCTACTAAACTTGGTTCATTTTACTAAGCTGGTAAAACGCCTCAAAGTAAACTTCGCGAATGCGCATGACAAATGATGATAGGTTGGTCAACATTGATTGACAAATGAAGGAGTTATGCGCATCCATTTTGTCCGGTCGGTCGTTTTCCCTCTCAGGACCCATCTCCATGACCACACCTTGAAAATCAATCGTATACATTTTCAGAGTATTTAGGCCGTGTTCGATGGGTAGACAATTCGAATTGTCTAGGGGAATAGTTCGAAATTCGCCATCGAACTTGCAGAATCAAAATATGAATTGTCACAAAGAATTCGCATTTCCTCGGTTCAACAGATAGATTATCACAAACCAATGCGAATTATTCCAGAAGCGAGGTGAGTGAAACTGAACGGATTTATGAAAATGCCAATTCTCATCAAGCAGCCTTATACTTTGTCAAGTGAATGTAAGTGTAAGGGGTAGATAAACTTTCTGGGGACGAATGTCATGATGAGAAAACTGAAAAGTGCATCGACATTTTGACAAAGGCACCCGCAACCTTAGAAGAGTACTTGAGGGTAGGGGCGAGGTATCCAACGTCATTTCTGGGCAGTTCGAGGTTAGGTAAAGCGTACTGTACAGTACACATTGAAGATACTTTTGGTCTTATGGTCTCTTATATCTTGCAGTACTCTTTGTAAAGGAACGGTTTTTTTTAATGGAGGAGCCAAGCATTCAAGAACCAGCCCCCCCCCCCCCCCCCCCCCCCCCCCCCCCCCCCCCCCCCCCCCCC
>JAADYG010000252.1:0-40673 GCA_023338115.1 Phytopythium boreale
GTTGCGGTTCATGAACTTGGCGCCCGCCTTGGCTTTTGTCAGCGCAGCGTCGCCCACGAGGATCGCTTCATTGTGCACGTGCGCCTTCAAGCCCTCCGTGCTCGTGTCCTGCGCGAACCCGTAGTCCAGCGTCTCGTCCAGCAGCTCGTAGCACAGGATGAAGTTCTTGCGCAGCGTCTCCTCCGACAGCACGCCGCAGTAGTCCTTGAACACGCGACACAGGCGCGTGAGCAGCTCGAGAACGTACGCGGGGCTGACGTTGTACTTGGTGGTCGCGACGAAGTAGAGCCCGTTCTTCTTGACGTACAAGTAGTTGACACCGTCCACGTTGAACGTCGGGGGCGCGTCGCCCTTCTCCCAGAACTTGACCTTGCGGAAGAAGACCTCGGTCGTGTTGCTCTCGATGTCCCCGCGGAAGTCGCTGAAGATGATCGTGTCGCCGCGGTTCGACAGGATGTAGAACTGCGAGATGGCGGCCGACATGGCGCTCGCTGGACGGCCACTGGCCTGGTATACGCGCTCGCGGCTGGCGGAGAAGCTCTCGAGGAACAGAACACGCGCCCTGCCTCTCTCGTTACGTCGGTCTGGGTGCTCGGAGCGTAGCGCGCAGCGGGTTGCTCCCTTTCGCCGCTTCTTCGCTTCGCTTCGCGGTGCCTTTATCAGTGCTCTTGCGCTTGCCACGTCGAGAAGGGGAAAAAAGATCACACATCCCTGTACAAGAGAACGACGGGAAAAGTTCCTGTTGAAGAACAGGATTTGACCCCGCTAAAGTATCGGTCGTGCTTGAAGTCAACACAACGATGTGGACAGCAACCACTCGAACAAGTTCATGTGCGGGACCACCTTCCTCTACAAGAGCGTAACCCAACGGTCACACTGGGGTACGATGTGTACCCCTACTGGTGCATCTCCCAGAAAGGACGGCGGCGACTCGTTCGTCGTCAATAGTGAACCCCAGTCAATCAATTCCAACCGGGACGAGAAGAAGCGGAAGCGAAGAAGAAGCAAGGCGATTGCTCTCGTCGCGACCATGGAGGACGTGGCGGCCGGTCTGTCGGTGCGCAACACGGCGTGGTCCACCAAGGAGTTTGAGCTGCTGGTGCAGGCGTGGGAGGCGGCGGCGGCCGAGCTGCGGTCCGCGAGCGGCAGCGTCGACGACGTGGGCGTGGCCATCTACCATCACTTCCAGGGACTGCAGGGCGGCCGGCCGGCGCGCAAGCCGCGGGCCGTTGCAGCCAAGTGCACGGCGCTGCGGTCCTCATTCCTGCTGGTCGAGGGCTTCGACGCGCACCAGCGGCAGGTCGGCGGCCGCCTCTTCTTCGAGCTGCACTACCTGCAGAAGCAAGAGGTGATGCGCAGCTGGCGGCGGCGCAACGCGGCCGTGATCGAGCTCACCGCCAAGATGTACGCCGGCCTGACCCGCGTCTTCAAGGTCTATAAGGAGAACGCGGCCATGATGCGGCAGCTGGACAATCAGGACGAGCGCGGGGCCGAGGCGGGGAGGGCGGCGAGCGCGGCGCCACGCGGGAAACAATCCAAGAGCAGCACCGTCAAGCGCAGCGCGAGTGACGACGCTGAAAAAGTGTCAAGGCCAGCGGCAAAGTCTACGTCCAAGTCTGCGTCCAAGCCAGAGTCGAAGCCCGCGGCAAAGGTAGCTTCGAAGCCACCGTCCAAACCAACGCTGGCATCCGAACCGATGGTGGTGCGGATGCGCTCATCACCGCCCCTGCCTTCGTCACTGACCAAGTCATCAGCTTCTTCAGAGGCAGTGGCGGCTCTAGAGAAAGGAGCAGACGCACCGAATCGGCGTGAATCACAGAAGGAATACCGTTCGGCTACATCGGGAACAAGTTCGGCTAGAGCGACGGCGTCTGGGAACAAGGCAGACACGCAGCAGCAACGTGGATCGCAGAAGGGAGACAGTTCGACGGCGTCGGAGGCCACGCCATCAGCTGGGAGTGGTGCAACGTCTGGGCAGACACGCAAGGACAAGGAACGGAACGCGTCTTCAGCTGCAAGTGGCTCAAGCACAGAGACCGAAAACGCTGACGAGAATGAGCTAGAGGAGAAGCATGACACTCCACAGCAATCGTCGTCGCGGCCAACCGATGCTACACCTGCGACCGACAACAAGTTGCCACCGCCAGAACAGCTGGGGGATACCACGATTCGTGAGCCGCGTTCGATGGTCGGCGGTGGCCGACGCCAATGGAGTGACGAAGAACTCAAGCTCAGTGTCAAGGCGTGGGAAAACGCGGTCACGAAGATGCTACAGAGGGTTGATAGCTTGTCTGTCCCGCTCCCCAACGAGGTGCACCGCGAATTCGCGAACCTGCAGGGGGGCCATCCTACCCGCAACCGCTCAGCGCTCATGAGCAAACGCAGCGCGCTCAAGTTCTCCAGCATGCACATCAACGAATACAACAAGCAACAGGAACGCAAGGGAGGGCCGCGGTTTAGTGCTTTGCCGGCTGCGAAGAGGGCTTCAATCATGAAGACGTGGCAGAATGCGAATGCCCTCGATATTTCGGAGAGCATGCTCGCGGACGTGACCCGTATTAAGGCTCTGGAAGAACGCGTCAAGGAGAACGACAAGAGACTGCGGGAAGAAGCACGAAACAACAGCGCGGAAGCTGATGAATCGGACGGGGCGGCTGCGGATGTCGAAGATACCACACCAACGACGCCAAAGATACCGGTCTGGTCGCAAGAAGAGTCGTGGGATTTGGTTCGGGTGTGCGCTGAGGTGGCTGACTCGGGGGCCGACGGAAGCAAACTGTCGCCGATGGACCGCGAGGCCAGGATCTACGATCTGTTCAAAGCTGCACGGGCGAAAACGGCTGACGGTGAGGACGCTACACGCCACATGCGCAGCCTGAAGGAACTCGGACGGCAGTGGCAGTGCATCCTGACTTCGTTCAATTACATCAAGACGTACAATGACGGTCTGCGCGATGAAGCGCTTTGGTTCGACCTGACGCCCATCCAGAAGCGAGCGTATGAGCGCTGCACAGTCCCTCCGCGCAAGTTTGTCGACTTGGACTCCGAGATGTTTGCGCTCATCCAACGCACGTCGTTCCCTCTGAACTCTGCTGCGACCAATGACGACAGCTCTGCTGTTGATCCGTTGACTACCGAGAGCGCAGATGCGAGTAATGCCCGAGCAGCAGGAGGAGGCGGCGATGACGACCACGAAAACAAGCGAAAAAAGAGTCCACGAACCGAGAAGGAAGTGCCAGCGAAGGACAAAGCAGGAGCATCCACAACTGCTGCTGATACCGCTGGTGCATCGGCGACGAAAACGAAATCATCTATGAAAGGCGTGGCGCGAACTGGTGATGCTGGGACGTCGCCACAGCCGTCAGCATCGTCCAAAGTAACACCCGACGGCGCAGGAACAAGCAAATCGCGGGCTCCTCTAAAGAACAATGCGTGGACGGACGAAGAAGTGGCTTCTCTTCTGAAGGCATGGAAGTACGCGACGCAGTTTGAGGACGCGATGAACATCACCGCGCTTTCAAAGCCAGCTTTCAAACGGTTCTCGGCTCTCGAAGGCGCGTCGTTGCGTCGAAGTGCGCCAGCAATGCGCGCCAAGATGAACTCGATCAAGAACCTGTATACCCGCATCAAGGAGTACGACGCTGCACGTCGGCGTTCGAACCAGCTTGTGTGGATTGACCAGCCTGAAGATGAGCGCCTCGAGTTGCTGCGGGAGTGGCGTAGTGGCGCCCACTTGGAGCTGACCAAGGACATGTACGTGGAGGTCGAGGCTCTCATGGAACGGCCAGGCAAGGCGAGTGCGGTGTCAAAATCGCCATCATCATCGAAGGCTACGGGAAAGAAGAAAGCCGTCGCGGCCGAAAAAGTGGATAGTGATTGTGACGCGGAGGCTGACGTTGAAGACGATGACGACGAAGATGATGCGGACGATGACGTCAAGAACCTGGTCGGTCCGCACGCTGCTGTTGTGGCCCCTGTAGCGACTCCAAAGGCGTCGTCAGCAGCAGCAAGCGCGAAACGGAAACGCAGCGACACGAAGCCCTCGCCGTCGGCGAAGGCGAAGGCACGCGCGAAACAGCCCACCGCCTCGACCGGTAAGAGCGATCGTCCTGCAACTAGCACCACCAACAAGCAGAAGAAGCATGTGTCAAAGGGCCAGTCGTGGACCAAGCGCGAGTTGTTGCTCCTCGCACGAGCGTGCGCTGGGCTGTTGAAGGACCGACCCACGGGGCAGTACCTGAGCGAGGAGCAGAAGCAGGCGCTGTTTGAGAGGTACCGCGAGCTTGGGGGAACGCGCCCGATGCAGGCTGCGGTGACTCGCGCTCGCAACATGATTGACTCGTACGACTTCATCCGGTCCTTCGACAAGAACGCCGCCAGTAACCAGTGGCCGCGCTGGTTTGAGCTGGACGTGAGTGAGCGCCGAATGATCATGGCGTCCGTGTGCAACGTCCATACGAACCTGAACGGCCTCGCGGACATGGACGACGACTTGCTTGGGTTTATCTCACGCATGGACGCTGCTGCTCAGCCAAAGGACCAACCAGCAGTGACGGTTCCCAAGCCCAAGAAGGTGGTGGTGAAGAAGAGCCGGAAGCGAGCGTCCTCAGGATCGTCACCTGTGGTGGATCGCGTGGTGAAGGCTCGTTATGGCGACCCGGAAGATGCGGCAGCGATTGCGAGGGACATACTACGGCAAAAACACGGCCAGGGTCTGACATTCGCACCCCACACGGGCAAGAACAAGGCAAACAGGCAGTCGTCATCGATCCACGACAACGAGCACTCTGACGCGTCGTCGTCGCGACTGTCTCAGTCATCTTCAGACTCCGACTCCGACAACGCCGGTGAAAATGAGCGACGCATTCATCAACGGCCAGCAAGCGATGACGAAGAGGACTACTCGTCGTCATCTTCGCATTCGAGAGCCCGGCATTCCAAGGTGCGCAAGATTTACGCGACCGCAGCGCAACGCCAGCGTGTATACGGATCGAGCCGCAGTGTGAACGACGCCGAGCTGCCTCCTTCGTCCGCGTTCATCGTGGACCTGATCCAGAAACAGAACGAGCAATTCGAGGTGCTGCTGGAACGCTTCCGTCGCGACCGCGCGAATGACCGCAAACAGTTCTTCGACTCGATCTACGCCGCGATCCAGGCGCGGCTCCCGGCTGACAACGGCAGCGCCTCCCACATCGAGCGGCTTGTCGAGCGCCAGGGCCGCAGTCTCTCGGACATGCTCCAGCGTCTCCAGTCAAACAGCGGTCGGTATCCACGCGCCCCGGACTGGACGCGCGATCCCGACCGTGCTGATCAGGCAGCAGACTGGAACCGAGGCGCCGGTCTAGGCTGGGCGCGTGATCAGAGCCGCAACGGCGACTGGGGCAGATACCGCGACTGGGAACGCGACGGTACTCCGAACGATTGGAACCGCCGGCGCGAGTGGGACTGGAGCGCCGGCCGCGAATGGGAGCGCGACCGTGAGACGCCGTGGTACGGTGATCAGTCTGTGGACCGTCCATCGAACGCTGAGGGCGCGCCAGGTCGGGATGATGAGCAGAACTGTGACGTTGTGCGTGACGCCAGCCGCTACGCCGACCGCGTCGTGTTTCCTCCGGACCAGTCGAGGTGGTAACACTGCTAGGCGACGGTTGCCGGTTGTTGATTGTGTGCACGGGTGTCGTGCTTGTGTGGGCGGCGTGTAGGTTGGTGGTCGAGTATGAGTACCCTGACCCCGTGATGCATGCCTATTCATCCATGAGGGGCGTTAACATGAGAGCAACCGTAGTGAGTCTATTCTACCTGAATTAACATATACTCTTTCTCACGGGTGCAACACAAAGAAGCACTCCGCTCGTAGCGTTCTGTTGCACCGTTGGCACTGGCGCGTGGTCCAAGTCCGCGCTCGGTCCGATCGCCAGCTCGGTCGTCATCATCGCCAGTGGCAACGACGACATGTTCGACTCCGTTGATAGGCGATGCGGCGACAAAATTGACGATGCAACCAGCAAGCCGAACGGCAGCTCGCCACGCGTTTCGCATTCGCGACGCGCGCGTTCAAGCGCTCGTTGTACCTCGAGACATCGCCTGTCTTCATTACCGCGACCCATGACGACCCCAAACATGCCTCGCTCCCACCTACGCTCACCCAGCGAGAAGATCACGTCGTCTACTGCACTGTAGCCACAGTCGATCACTTCGACGCCAACCAAATCGGAGCAATCCGCATTCAAACCACTGGAAACCGATGTCGACGATGGGGAGAAGCGCTCGAGAGCGTTTGGATTTCGACTCGCGATGATCTTCAGTGCCTGGTCGGTCGACAGGTCCAGTCGCGCTCGCACGAGCTCCCTCAATGAACGAACATCCGCAACATCCACCTGAGAAGCAGCAGCGACCTGGTTGGCGTCGACATTAACTGCCGGCAGGTCCCCGTATACCTCCACTTCTTCATAGATGGCAGCCTGAGCCGATGTGGCCCCGATCGGCGGGTCGCAGCAGCGAATGATCGGCGTCATGGGCGCAAAGCCACTCGCCGTCCACGCGCGCAGTCGCACTCGCCCACCTGTGAGCCGGAGGACCAAGTTGGACGGAAACTGCACCGGAACGCGCGATGTTTCGACTACATCGGTCGCTTTTACTGGTGAACCTCCGTTTTGCCGCCTTGGGTGGAACACGTGACGCTGGCGCTGACGATTGTGCCGACTGTTGTCGCTCTCCTTTGGGTTCTTCTCCCTGGGCGCTGATTTCCCACGCCGACGCGAGCTCCCCATGGCCGACTCACCCGTGTAGCTAGCTGGGTTGATTTGGTACAGTATCAAGGGATTGGAGCAGTCTGCGTGCGGGAGCACTGCGCCCGCGATCGCTGGCGTCGCTTCCAACGAATTGGCGCTCCAGCTGCTGACCGCCGAGACGAGTTCCCGAGCGCTCTGCGGGTTGACAGAGAACACCAGGAAGGCACCAGCATTGGCATCTTCCCGGCCATCGACGTATGGATCGCACACGCCGCCAACGCGAGAGCCCTGTCGCAGCTCCTTGCGCTCAAACGTCGCCGTCGACAGCTCCACCCCCGGCAGATGCGCGACCGCCACCTGCATCGACTCTTCTTCTTCCTCAGCGTTGCCACCGCCGTCTCCACCTCTGCTGTTGCGGTTGTTAAAGACCGAGAGCGTGCCGATGACTAGGCAGTGCGGTGGCAGCAGTCGCGCGCGCTCCATTGCCGCGACTGCGCGCGTCCAGTACGCGCCCTTGATGAACGGTCGAGGGTCAACCGTTCGCGCCGCCAGCAGTACCAGATTGGGCGGGAACACGGTGTCTGCCCAGCTTTCATAATCGCTCCCCAGCCGCGCGATCGCATCCTCCATCGAAATGGCCACATCGCCCATGAGATCTCCCTCGAGAAGACTTGTGGTGCGCCACTCGAAGCGCTCGCTCGCTGCTGTTTGCACAGCCGAGCGCCAGCGCGAACACACGCACGACATCGCACTCGTATCGCGCCACGACAGCAGGCCTATCACGCGCGTCAGGAGCTCCACGGGCAGCGGAGGAGGAGGAGCAGGCGCGGCGCGGCGCCCATTTCGGCGGCGGTGGCCGGCCATCTTGTCGCGGTTGAGCTTAATTACGGATCAGTTCTTGCAGCAAAGCCTTTGCTATTATATTTTTTGATATTTTTTAAAAAAATATAATAGTTAAAACTCCAACAATCTGAGTACGCTCTTACAGATAATGGATGTTAAAAATAGGCTTGCCATTCAGCAACATGTAAGAGATCATGGTCCACTCAAGGTGGTGTCGACGCAGATCGCGGCTTCTTGCTGGTCCAGTACAGTGTTCGTCCGTTGATCGAGAATGCAAAGCTCCACTGGAATCCTAGGATGCGACAAGCTGGTCCAAGCATGCGTTCTCCGTGAGTTGCCGGCGCTCGCGCATCAGCCTCAAGTACAACGGGATGATTGACTTCGCGAGCGAGTTGAGGACCTCGGCCTGACTCGTCGTGAGAGATCCGGTTGTGCCCGGTGTCATGTGTAGACAGATCTTCGCGGTTGTCACGGCGTTGTTTGGGCTCGGCTCGAATGCCATCCAAGCGCGCTCTTGGATCGGGAAGCTGGTCGATTGGTCGGGCGCATACTCGGGTGGCCAGTCGCCCTGTCCAGTCCACGTGATCAAGAGTCGGCCGCGCTTGTGGACGCGCGTGACGACGCTGCGCACGACGAGGGGCAGTCCTTTGGACGTGGGGTCGAGCCGCATAACGTACTGTGCCTTGAGGCACAGCCTCGTCCGCGACTCGCGATTTTCTAGTCAAAAGACCCGTCGCGTTAGCCTTGGTGTCAAAGTCTCCGCTCGCAAGAACTGCGCGTTACCTCGATCAACGTGTCATCAGTCGCCCACGTCGCCACGAACGGGCCGTTCTGCTTCTCGATCGCGCTCAGGACGGTCTCAACCGAGAACGGCACGAGCTCGCAGGCTACAAACCGAATGAATGCGTTCCCGTTGCCGTCCGACACGACCTCGCCTCGTTCGCACGCAGTGGACCGTGTCGTCAGCCCTGCTTCATGGAAAATCTCGTCGAGTTGCTCGATCTGCGCCGCCTTCCGGTGCTTGAGGTTTTCAAACACTTCCACATCCTCCGCGGGCTCGATTGCGAGCTTAGAGGTCGGAGGCTGCACGCTGTCAACGTCCGCCGCCTTCTTCTTCGCAGTCGTCTTAATACAGAAGGGATTCGCATTTATAAAGCTATTGACCAGCAGGGGGCGCAAGAAATACATAAGGCGTAGACACATAGGATGATAGCTACCTGCCTCAGCAGCTTGCCGAATCGCTGCAGGTACCGCTGACGCTGGAGCACCTGCAGCCGCAGCCGCTGGTCCTCGAACTCAGCGCCGCGGTTGGCCTCCCGCTCTCTGCGCGCGCGCCGCGCCCATTTCACGCTTGACCGGTCCTTGGGCTTAACCCGAAGCCGCGAGAGGCTCGCCACGCATGCCTCCATCTCGCGCACATCTTCCAGCAGGCTCGGAAGCTGGTCCTTTGTCAGGAGCCGCGGGCGTTCGGAGCGCAGCGCCCACGGCCACTCGCGGACACCATCCGTCGGTCCACCGTTCGCAACTCCGGGCGCCAAGCGCGAGGCAGGACGGCCACTCGCACGGACGCTGTGCGCGTCGCCGTCGGTGGGCATCGGGCGCAGTCTCGGCGCTGGATGAACTCAGAGACAACGGTCTGGCGTTCCGAACAGGTTATCCTGTATCACTCCCCACGGGAGGCTGTTTTAGATACGATAGGGCGAAGATATTAACGTGTCTAATACACGTTAAAGTCTACAACCAGAAACGTGCCGCCAATCAGTTTTGTGCCGCTTTATTCCATCCAATGAAATATCGTTTACAAAGCCAATCATGATAATGATTGGTTCAAATGAAACAAATGACCCTACCGACAAATAATCATCGTTGTGGAAGGCCCATGTACGGTGACCCTTTCATAGTTTAATCAAGATAAATCGCGCACGAAACTGGTTGGCACCATCTTTGAATGGACGATTACATTTTCGACGGATGACGGTCTCGAAAGGAAGTGGCGTGGGCTTGAGGAGGATTCGCCTCCTGGTTGTCACCAAGGAGCGGTGCAACCACACTTGAGAGATGTATGGGTGTTTACATTTTCGACCGATGGCGGCTGCTTGGACAACCATCTGCCGACTGATTGCACACGATTGCACACTGTTCCTCTCTGCGTGTGGAGGCGCGCCCGCCGTCGTCATCAGCGCAAAAAGTAATCCGACAGCAGCGTGCTTATACTGTATGTAGCTCTTGCTCCCAAAGTCCGATGCAAGGTCAGCTTCCGGACAGTCCAGTCGAACCATCGGCAGCGTGGGCCGCCACGGTACATCGCCACGCCAGCCAGCACCCCGCCCCAACGCTTAGATAAGCAAATCACAATCCAATTTGCTTTTGCAGACACACACCAAGCTTCTCTCCAACCCGCTCCATGTCGTCGTTCACGAGCTTTGCCATCGTTGGCGCCGGCGGCGTCGGGCGCGTCGTCGTCGAAGATCTGCTCAATAAAAGTCTCCGCGTCACGATCCTCACGCGCGACGACACCAAGGTGAGCGGGTGCAGCGAGCGCCCAGAGCACGACGATGCACCTAGTGAGGAGATGATGAGTAACGTCGTGGACATTGCATTGCCGGTCAACTGCACGGCAGGATGACCTCCAGGACCTCAAGAACCGCGGCGCTGTGCTCGCCAAGGTCGACTACAAGGACCAGGAGTCGCTTACGAAGGCGCTCACGGGTGTCGAGGCCGTGTACGTATGCTGCTTCTTGGGCTTCAAATTACGTTTCTGTGGTTGCTGATGGCTGCACTGGGCTCGCGTTGATGTCATTGAGCAGCGTGAGTACGGTCGCCCCTTTCGGTCTGGGGTCACAGTTCGACGTCATCCGTGCGGCCAAGGCGGCTGGCGTACAGCACTTCGTTCCGGCAGAGGTAACGAGTTCGGTGGTGACAGGACTCGAATCTCCTCGATTATGATGCCAGCTAACCTGTTTGATCGCCGTTGTCTGCCCGTTGCTCCTGCGCTTGGCGGCGAACTACTGTAGTTCGGAGTTGATGTGACGGACGGCCTCGCTCGCGGCAAGAAGATGGTGCAGGACCTGCTAACGCAGCTCGAACTGCCGTACACACTCTTCTTCTGCGGCCTGTTCTACGAAGTGGTGGCCACGTGAGCTCTCAACTGCCCTTCCCACTATGAAGCAGCGTGGTCCAATGCTCACATCGTCGTTTGTGACACGTAGGCGCCTCGGACACAACTACGCGGAAGGCAGGATGCAGGTGGCCGGCGACGGAAAGACCCAGTTCAGTCTGACGGCCCGCGACGACGTCGGCAAGTTTGTCGCGCACGTCTTGTCGACGGCACCCAAAGAAGAGCTCCAGTGGGCCAAAATCCCGTTTGAGGGGGACCGACTGTCGCCGTTCGAGATCGCCGCTATTGCGGAGAAGAAGTTCGGCAAGAAGATGGAGATCACGTTCGTCGACGTGGACGAGCTCCGCACCAAGTACGAGACCGGCTTTGCAGCGCTCATGCTCACTCTGCTCGCGGACGGGCGTGGTGTGGCGGGGTCCAAGGATGATGTCGCCAAGGCGAAGGCCAAGTTCTTCAACGAGTGGAACCCGACTCCGTACGAGGCGTCCATGGCGTAAGTGACCGCAGCGTTGCTCGCGTTCGTTTTCGCGCCTATAAGTGGCGTCGAATGACTAACAGCACGAAGCAATATTGACCATCGGATCTCCGGCGACAGCAAAAACGTTGCTTTTTTGCACTGTTGATCAGGATCTATCAATGTCTTTTTCTTTGCATTGTTGCTACTGCAGGTCGTTCACGTCGCCACTTCTTAGGTACTCCAGTACTTCGCAGTACTTCGCAGCGGCACCAACGTGATGTCAATATGCGTGATCGCCCACAGTCGTCACTGAAGACGACGATCCTGAAATGCGCTCGAGTGCATTAATAGGTATTGTGTCTCGCGATAGTTTTCGTCGTCTGGTGCGCGATAGCAGGATGTGGACCGTGTGACGGATGCGGCGAAGCGGGGCTGCTACGGGTGGAAACTGTACGTCGGATCGCGTGGGCAGCTGCCTGAACGTCCGTTCAGTGCGTGGACTCGCCCATGTGCGGTGAGAGTGGCGGAGTAGGTGGAAGGAGAGGGGGAAGAAGTCGCCACCTTCGGTTGGGTGCATGTCTTTTGTCCGTTTGTTGGATGCAGCATCAGATCGCGAGTGGTTTTCTTGGGGATGGCCGCTAGAAAACCACTCGCGACCCCCGTTCGGTCGGATAGAAACTGCGGGTCGCGGTGTTATAAGATCGGCGCACGCTTTGCTGCGTGTGCGCCACGATCGCACCGCTTTGCCTTGATCTAAGTATGCCTCGCAATGAGCCAAGGACTCGTTGAAGTGGTGCCAGTGACGTGGCGAATCAAGCCTTCAGAAACCTCTCACAATAAGTAGATTGCTATTATTATAGTCAAGTTGAAGACGTTCATGTTTATATCGCCTTCACAACATGATCTTATGCGTTATAAAGTGATCATCAGATGACAAGAGCCGCCCACCGCACGTTCAGTGCTGAGCGCCGCCAACCGCCCACTCTCGCGTCTCTACGCGGTCATCCCGGTCATTTACCTCTCTGTCCTCGCTCATTGGGCTCTTTATGTCCATGCCCTTGCTCTTCAGGACGTCCTCGCCATATAAATAAGCGCACGACGTGATTGTAGACGTGGACGCGCGCCAGGTAAACAACGCGTTCAATGGTCGCCATGTCCGAGGGTAGGACGGCCAGCCCAACCCTCCCCACTCGTCCTATCGCACTCCTCACTGTTCAATCCCCGTCGCGATACAAAGATTGCCCTCCTCAGCCCTTAACACTCGACAAGCAGAGCCATGCAGTTCGCCAAGAGCGCCAACGTAATGGAGCGCCTGATGGTGAGCCATCTCGGCCGCCACCGACGCGCATTCGGCGCCCTCATGTTCAGCCGTCCTACAGTCGCCGCGATCTCTGTCGGGTCGACCAACTATCTGCCCTCCTATCGTTTTTCTACCTCCTCATCGGGTGAGAAGCCACCGGAGCCGGTCGACGTGACCAACGAGCCCGCCACCAAGCCCCACTTCACACAGACGCTCCCTGGGCCGCACAAGTACGCGCCCGACGCCAAGGCCGCCATCGATGGCGAGCCGATATGGGACAACCCCATCAACCACGCCGTGTACGACCTCAACAAGATCGCTGCCATCCCCCAGACCCACCACGAAATCACCAAGATGCACGAGCGCGTCGCCTTTTACGCCGTCAAGACGGCTCGCCTGTGCTTCGACTGGGCGTCGGGCTACCGCGGGCCTGGCGGTGAGATGACGGAGCGCGACTGGCTCCACCGCTGCCTGTTCCTTGAGTCCGTCGCCGGCGTCCCCGGTATGGTGGGCGGCATGCTGCGCCACCTGCGCTCGCTGCGTCTGCTCCGTCGCGACTACGGTTGGATCCACACGCTGCTGGAGGAAGCCGAGAACGAGCGCATGCACCTGCTCATCTTCATGAACTTGAAGCAGCCCGGCTGGTTCTTCCGCTCGCTCGTGATCGGCGCGCAGGCCTTCTTCTTCACGGGGTTCTTCGTGTCTTATATGGTCTCGCCCCGCACTTGCCACCGCTTCGTCGGGTACCTGGAGGAGGAGGCCGTCAAGACGTACTCGGGTCTGCTCAGGGACATTGAGGACGGCCACCTGGACGAGTGGAAGGAGCGGACGGCCCCGCTGATTGGCCGCACGTACTACAAGCTGCCGGACGACGCGACGCTGTACGACCTGATCAAGTGCATCCGCGCGGACGAGGCCAACCACCGCGACGTGAACCACACGTTCGCCAACCTGGACCAGAAGAAGGGCGTAAGTCCGTTCGTGAACGGCCACCACAACAAGGACAAGAGCAAGCCCAGGATTGACAAGTAGCTCGTGGCCGATCAGTCGGCCGGGTGCTGGCTGTAATAAGGAGAACGTAAGCGAGTTGCCATTTCGATAGCGACGTACACGTCCCTCCAATCCCACCGAGACAGTGTCGATGGCCCGGAGATTGCGGTCCGAGTTCCCACTGATGGCCGATGCTTGCGCGTAATACTTCAAGTAAGTGATTCTTCAGAGTCCCGCCGAAATGGACGGATGCAACGCCGTCCACAACGTCGGACGAGCTCCCGGGCTACGATGCGATGCAAGGGACGGCTCGCTCTTTCCACCTGGCGGCTCGAACGCTTTCTGCGGCATCCTCTTGGTCAGGCACGGCGTCAGGCGCCGCTTCCGCTTCCTCGCTCCGATCCAACAGTGTCCACCCCAGCGGAGACCGAGGCCCAATCAGCGGCGGCAACGGCGGTGACGTTCCCGGGACGAAGATGGGGCCAGACTCGCGGTAGAATGAGAACGGGCCGCACCAGCGTCGAGGAGGAGGCGCGCCCCAGACGAGTTGGCTTCAGCGTCAGCACGGGCATTCAAGCGCGAGCCAGTGGCCGGCCGGAGCGCTCTCATTCTTCATTTCGCCTCCATCACCTCACCACCACACTTAAATCCCTACAGCTGGCCATGTCGACGACCGCCGCGACCGCGCTGGCGAGCTGCACGCTCGTGCTGTACATCAAGTTCCTGGCGACCACCATGATCCAGGGCCGGCTGGCCTTCTCGGCCGGCTCGCGCGCGCCCGAGGACAACGCGCTGCCGCAGGCTAAGGGCAACCCGCCGCAGGGCTTCGACTACCACGAGCAGCAGGACGCGGGCGTCCGCGCGGCCATCGACGCGGAGCAGCGCTGGAAGCGCATCGTGCAGAACGACCTCGAGTCCATCCCGCTTGCGCTGGGCGTGTTTGTCGTCGCGCTGTCGGTCGGCGCCGACGACGCGGCACTCAGCGCCCTGGTCGTCGCGTACACGGCGCTGCGGCTCCTGCACACGGCCAGCTACGCGCTCAAGCACCCCAGGACGCGCATGGGCACCTGGATGCTCGGCGCGCTCTGCATCGTGGGCGCCGCCGTCGCCGGCGTCGTCGCCGTCGCGTAGCGCAGTGCAGTTATAGAGTGGTTATGCTCGGTTGGGCTACGTCCTACAACGCTACACAGTACTCGGAGTACACGGTAACGTTACTGTACAGTACTCGTTCAATGCACTGCAGTTGATCCCATTGACCCATCACACCTCCACATGTACTTCAGTACAGTACTGTACAGTATAATACGCCCCCCCTACCCCCCTACCCCCCCAAGCACAGTTTACGAGACGCTGTCAACAGCACGGAGCGGCTCTGCACCAGTGCCACTCTGCCTGACCTCGAGAATCGTCGTGTTTGGTCCATTTTTCGGTCGCCCTCTCCTCGCGGCTGTTGAGGCGTCCGATACTATTATACAGTAAGTATTACATTTACAGTTATAAGAAACGCCGTCGTTGCGCGTCGCATGCCCGGGATGATGTCGCCTTGGTCAGGCACGGGCGAGTCGCCCGTGCCTGACCTCGAGGAGCGACGCCAGCGATTTGAACGTAGAGATACGTAAAGCGGTCGCGTTGGTGCCACGATCCGCGCGCTCTATTATTGCACCGCTCCTCGCTCGCTCTCGGTGAGTGCCTGACCTCGATGGCATAGGACAGGCACACGTTGAAGTCTTACTCCCCGGTCTCTGGCCACGTTAAACTGCTCGCCAACTCCGGGCCGGAGTCCGGCCAGGCGAGCAAGCAGCGACTGTGCATGTGCCTGACCGGTCGACCAGTAGCCTGACCCGAGCGGCACGTAAACCGTGGTGGCCTCGTATCGCGCGGTGCCTATTATTAACAAGTGTCCTGCGCCTGCGACCAGCCTCCATGAACAGCATACTGAAATCAAGTGAAACACCCGCGGCCCATAGATGCCGCCAGCCCAACACCGGCTAGCACGATGCAGTACTTGTGCCGGCGCCTCGCCGGCGTCCTCCGCTCACAATCCAACCCTCCCGGTCCGCGTCGCTTCCGTTCTCTCCCCTCCCTCCCTCCTTCCCTCCCATCCACCCGCGCACCATGCTGTTCGAGGCCGGCGTGACGGACGTCAAGGTGTTCGCCGTGTGCGCGTCGGTGCTGTACGCCAAGTTCCTGGCGACGACCATGATCCAGGGTCGCATCGCGTTCAAGGCTGGCACGCGCCTGGCGGAGGACCGCAAGCTGCCCATGGCGCCCGGCCAGGCCCCGGACGCGGACGACAAGGCCGTCAAGGCGGCCGTCGAGACGGAGCAGCGCTGGAAGCGCATCATCCAGAACGACCTCGAGTCCATGCCCATGGCCTTCGTGGTCTTCTGGGGCGCCATCGCCGCCAAGGCCAACCCGGCCGTCACCTCGGGCCTGCTGGCCACCTACACCACCGCGCGCCTCTCGCACACGCTCGCGTTCGCCACGGGCAAGCCGCGCGCCCGGATGCTCTCCTGGATGGGCGGCAGCCTCTGCATCCTCGCGGCCGGCGTCTCGGCCGTTCTCGCCGTCTTTTCGCACTAATCGAGCGCGCAGACGGAATAGATAACACGCATACGCTTTGATTCCTGAGTTCCCAAGTTCAGTTCTTGCGTGTTCCATTCTTTCGCTCAACTCTGCCAAGTGCTCATATACTGTACTCCCCCGCCCCAGCAAGCACTCGCATGGGCTAAAGCCCACTTACGATAAAGTCGCGACGAAGAACGCGAAACGGCGCCCTAGTGGCCGGGCTTGACGAACGGGTTGACGCCCTTCTTCTGGTTCAGACCCGCGAACGTGTGGTTCACGTCGCGGTGGTTGGCCTCGTCCGCGCGGACGCACTTGATCATGTCGAAGATCTTGGCGTCCTCCGGCAATTTGTAGTACCTGCGCGCGACAAGCGGCGCCTGCATCTGCTCCCACTGCTTCAAGTGCCCGTCTTCAATGTCCTTGAGCAGGCCCGAGTACGTCTTGACGGCCTCCTCCTCCAGGTACCCGACGAAGCGGTGGCACGTGCGAGGCGAGAGGAGGTATGCCGCGAAGAAGGCGTTGAAGAAGACGCCCTGCGCGCCCAGCACCATCAAGCGGAAGAAGTACCCGGGCTGCTTGAGGTTCATGAAGATAAGCAGGTGCATTCGCTCGTTCTCGGCCTCCTCCAGCAGCGTGTGGATCCAGCCGTAGTCGCGCTGGAGCGAGCGCAGCGACCGGAGATGGCGTGCCATGCCGGCCACCATGCCCGGGACGCCCGCGATGGTCTCGAGGAACAGGCAGCGATTCAGCCAGTCCGTCTCCGTCATGCCACCGCCAGGTCCGCGGTAGCGCGACGCCCAGTCGAAGCCCAGGCGCAGCGCCTTGACGGCGGCGAGCGCGGCTCGCTCGTGGAGCTGGCGAGGGTCGTGGTGCGTCATGGCCACCGTCTGGATCTTGTCCAGGTCGTAGACCGGGTGCGGCGTGGGGTTATCCCAGATCGCGTCACCGCTGGTGGGAGCTGTCGCGGCCTCTTGACTCGCCGTCTGGACCGGGAAGCGCACCGGCGTCTGCGTGAAGTGCGGCAGCGGCGACGGCGACTGCGTAAAGTGCGGCAGCGACGCCGGCGCCTCCGCCGCGCGCGCGCTCTGCTGCTGGTCCTTGTCCGCCGATCGCTGCGTCGCAAACGACCGATGGTGGTGACCGAAAAAGCCGTCAATGGACAGGGTTCCATTGAGGACGACGCGCGCGCGTTGAACGTGAGGGCCGACGGCCGAGCGCCCCAGCAGGAACCGCGTCGCCAGCATCGTTCTCGGTCGCACTAGCTAGTTCTTGTATCAGGAGCGGAGTTCTTTGCACTGTGGGTACTTCGACGTCTCCTCTCCTTCCCATTGAACGCCTTCTTCCCGGACTCGTCTCGCGTCGCTTCGCGTCGTCGGCGTTGAAGTTTCCCCCAATCACCCAAACATCCCAGTTGGGGTTTTAATCATCGGGAGTGTGTTTTTGCGAAAGGGGAAGGGTTTCGTAGGCAAAGGCGACGAGGTCAGGCACACTGGTCAGGCGTTCAACCGCGCCAGTAACCTGCATTATTCTATATAATAGTTAAAATATTACCAATAATATAATAATATCAGATAATTGATTAGTTCACAGAACTTTTAAATGTTATATTCTTGCATAAATATTCAATGAAAATTACGAAACGGAGCAACGCCGGTACAATCTGTGGGAGGATGAGCCAACAACGGCTTTGGATGCCCCCAGACAGAGCTCGAGCTCTGCCATTCCGCAACTTGCCGCCGAGCCCACAAGCCAAGCCACGCGCCACCACCACCACTACTACCACCAGCCAGTCGCCATGTGCATGAAGGTCGAGTGCCCCACGTGCCACAAGCCCACCTGGAAGGGCTGCGGCCAGCACATTGAGAGCGCGCTCTCCGGTAAGATTGCGATCTTAGAAGCTACACGTGTAAGATCGGCGACTGACCCGCCTCTGTTGTTGCTGATCCCAGGTGTGAGCGAGGCGGACCGCTGCCCGAACTGGAAGACCGGCAAGCACTAAGCAGAACGCCCGGGCTCCGGCGCGGCTCCCTGGCGCGTCGTCGAGGCGCAGGGAGCGAGCGCATATGAAGCACGTATTGGACGAGAGACGGCGACGGGAAGAGCGAGGCGCGAGGAGCGTGCGCCTTCCCGGAGAGCGCTCGGGTCAGGGGGAAGGGCTGACGACCGAGAGAAATTTGTATAGCACGTTGAATAAACGATGATATGATCACCACGTGAAAGGTTTTATGCCGCGGTCATTCCGAGTGGAGGCGTCGGTGGCGTTGCGTTCATGATACTTGTCTGGCAGCCAGCCTCTTTGCCATGTCGGGGGGCAGGAGCCGTAGCGCGCAGCCAGTACGGTTTCAGGGCGGCTATTCACAATGGGAGGACCAGCGGCGTCGACCGCGAATCTTTCGCTGAGTGAGACGTTGCGACTCTTCAGCTCTAGACACCGCCGTTCTCGCCACCATCGCAGTCTCGTGGACGATCGCGACTACCTTTCAGTGAAGCTGCCTGTTCTTGTGGCGCCCGTTCTTGTCCGCGCTTTCGACAGACCAATCCTGCTTGGCTCACTATAGATAATAGAGGACGGACCGTTGTCGTTGCCGTCCTCGCGGCGTCGCAGTTCGTCCGTCCTCCTTCCAATGAGAGCAGCCAGTCCACGCCGTCAGTCACCGAGTGCGTACATGCCCGGGCGCGACCATCTGCAAATCCGTCATTAACTTGAGGAGGTCAGGCGACAGACTCACCGCCGTTTCAGCGAGGCTTGGCGTTGGTGAGAGCCGAGGCCGTTGGGTCGGACGGTTTTGCAGGCGAGGTCAGGCGCGAGCCGTGCGTTTCTGCGTGTTCACTGCCGCTGTCTGTCCGGAGGATGACGCCGCTTCGACCATCGGCAGTTCACTAGCCAGCGTCGACCTGGTGGTGCTTCTTCACGGCCTCTCCGATCCTGCTCTCGCCTCAGTCAGTACTCGTCCTGCCTCGCAGCAACAAGTCGCGCCAGCACCAGACCGACCGACACTATAATAGCCATCATGGTGGCCTCCGACGTGCGCGTGTATGCCCTCTGCGCCTGCGTCATGTACATCAAGTTCCTGGCGACGACCATGATCCAGGGGCGCAAGGCCTTCAGCGCCGGCACGCGCGCGCCGGAAGACAACAGCCTCCCGATGGCCAAGGGCCAGCCTTCCCAGGGGTTCCGGCAGGCTGAAGCCCCGACCGTGGACCATCAAGTCCGCCAGGCGATGGACGAAGAGACCCGCTGGAAGCGCGTGATCCAGAACGACCTCGAGTCCATCCCGATTGCGTTCGTCGTCTTCTGGGCGGCCATCGCGGTCGGCGCCAGCCAAGCCCTCTCCTGCGTCCTCATGATCGTCTACACCGCCGCGAGAGTGACCCACACGATCGTGTTCGTTGCGCAGAAGCCGCGCGCGCTTCCTCTCGTGGATCTCGGGCGTGCTCTGCATCATCGTCTCGGTCGTGTCGACCGCGGTCACCGCCCTTGCCGGTTAAGCAATAGCAACGTAAAGCGGACTTCCAACGTTCAAAACGCTTTGGCGTGTTAGTCTTCACATGCAACACGCGGTCGGTAAACATGCAATGTGTATATCAATCAGAACGCGTCTCCTTCCTTCGGGATCCCGTGAGAATGCGCTAGTGGTGGTGGCCGAACACGAACGGACTCACGCCCTTCTTCTGGTCCAGGTTGGCGAACGTGTGGTTCACGTCGCGGTGGTTGGCCTCGTCCGCGCGGATGCACTTGATCAGGTCGTAAATCTTGGCGTCGTCCGGCAATTTGTAGTACGTGCGGCCAATCAGCGGCGCCTCCTTGTTCTTCCACTCGTCCAAGTGTCCGTCCTCGATGTCCTTGAGCAGGCTTGAGTACGTCTTGACGGCCTCCTCCTCCAGGTACCCGACGAAGCGGTGGCAAGTGCGAGGAGACACGAGGTAGGTCATGAAGAAGGCGTTGAAGAAGACGCCCTGCGCGCCGATCACGAGCGAGCGGAAGAACCAGCCGGGCTGCTTGAGGTTCATGAAGATGAGCAGGTGCATGCGCTCGTTCTCGGCCTCCTCCAGCAGTGTGTGGATCCAGCCGTAGTCGCGACGCAGCAGGCGCAGCGAGCGCAGGTGGCGCAGCATGCCGCCCACCATACCGGGGACGCCGGCGACGGACTCGAGGAACAGGCAGCGGTGGAGCCAGTCGCGCTCCGTCATCTCACCGCCAGGCCCGCGGTAGCCCGACGCCCAGTCGAAGCCCATACGAGCGGTCTTGACGGCGTAAAAGGCGACGCGCTCGTGCATCTTGGTGATTTCGTGGTGGGTCTGGGGGATGGCAGCGATCTTGTTGAGGTCGTACACGGCGTGGTTGATGGGGTTGTCCCAGATGGGCTCGCCGCCGGCCGTGGTGGCGACGACCTGGGCGTCGGGCGCGTACTTGTGCGGCCCAGGGAGCGTCTGTGTGAAGTGCGGCGTGGCGGCAGGCTCGTTGGTCGCGTTCTCCGTCTCGGTGGTCGCTGCTGCGTGCGACGTAGTGACCGTCGACGTCGAGAAGAACTGGGAGGCAGCGAACCGCTGGCTCTGGAGCGCGCCGAGGGCGTAGCGGCGGCTCGCGGGCGACGCGAACGAGCGCTCGACGAGCTTGGCGGTCGTGGCGAACTGCATGCTGGTCGCTTTGAGTGAAGCTGCTGGGCTCAGTTCGTTGCGGTTGGAGGGGAATTGGATAATGGTCGGTCGGTTGGGCAGGCTGGAACGGAGAACGCGAGACCAGAGTGGCGTCTGCTTCGAGACGTCGGCGGTGGTGGCGCTGAGACGCACGGCTGCAACGCGTTCCCTGCGGTGCTGAAGAGGATTAGCCTGGCCGCCGAGTCAGCGTCATCGCGAGCAGCCGACGCCATTGTTGAATGCTCGTCAGGCGTTCGTACTGTACCGTACGTCAAACAGCCACTTCACACCTAACAACGCACTTCAACGTGGGGTTCACCCGTCGTCTTCAGAATTGGCGGTGCAGTTTTGATGGGTACGACGTTGAATTGACACCTCGTGAGACAAAGCGTCGTTGACTGTGATACGGCGACAGATAATCGTGTCCTCCTGAATTTCCACCAATGAAACGCGCTTTATCCAATAAGAAAGGCGTCTGATTGGCCCCATGTGGACGTAGGTAGGACGCGTCGGCACCAAGCAAGCAACCAACGGACGCGGCCGTTGGCAACGCGGTCAGGCCGGTCTCGCTTGAATCCGGCAGGCGTCGCATATTAATGCATTGGGTACGTGAATTTACCGTGTGGGTCGTTGGCGAGTGCGTCGGTTCGATCGCTCTACCGCTTGATGGGTAACTGACTGAATGCACAGGAAGGAGGAAGGGCGGACCGGATCTTGCTCTGGTGGTGAGTTAGGAGAGTCATCGTCTCATCCAGTGGCCGCTGATCACGCTTCCGCCTGACAGGACACTTCGAGTTGCAGCGCGTTGTAGATGTCTCTTTGAGCGCCACGTGTGAATTCCTCCACCCGATGCAGCCAGTACGCAGCCAACAACCACCGTGTCAAAGCGTATCCCTTCCGAGCGTCTTCTCCTAAGATTTGGGAGAGCAAGAGCGTAATCTGAGACTGTATTCGCTAGCCATGCCGCACCAGTCAGTGTTCCTGGCAGCTTGATCATCATCTTCAACGGAGCCGGCATGATCGCTACGCTCTCCCCCCACCTGAGCGCCTCGCACCATCATCTACAGCTTGGCCAGGACGATGTACGTCTCGAGACCGATGGGGAACCCTCTGGTCTCGAACCACTCGTCGGCCATACGCTCCACGACCTTGAGCCGCTTCTCGCCGAGCTCCTGCTCGTCCGGGCCGAGCGGGAACGCCTCGCGGTGGAACTCGGCGAACGCCTTGGCGCTCCAGTTCTCGATGACGCACTGGAACGGCCAGACGCGCACGCTGGCGAACCCGGCGGCCTTGAACCTGCCGCGCAGCGCGTCCAGGTCCTTGCCGAGCGCGAAGTTGCTGTGCTCGTTGGACTGCTCGAGCCCGAGCTCGGCGTTGGCGGCCGCGTTGATGGTGAAAAAGCCGCTGCGCTCGGGCGAGGCCCAGATCGTGAAGCCCGCCACGCCGCCGGGCGAGAGCACGCGCCGCGCCTCGCGCAGCATGGCGTCCGCGTCCGGCACCAGCTGCAGCGTCAGGCTCGACACATACCGGTCCATCGAGCCCGTCGCGATGTCCGCCAGGTCCAGCGCTGCAGATTCAGGCAACAAGGTCAGAGATACAGCGATTTTAGACAAGAATATTCTCATATAAGGGTACACACCGTTCCCCTCCATGCACTTGAGGTCGAGCAGGCCGGAGGCGGCCGCGTCCTTGAGGTTCTCGCGCGCGATCTCCAGCATGGCTGGCGAGAAGTCCGTGACCGTGAGCGACTTGCGCGCCGAGGAGCCGCCGACGCCCGCGCTCATGCGCCGCGCAATGTCGAGCGAGCCGAGGCCGCCGCCCGCCGCAACCTCGAGCACGCGCCTGGCGCCCTCGAGCTGCATGTGCGCGTGCAGCTCGCGCGCGCACTGCAGCGTCATGCGCTTGTTGGCCGTCTCGGTGAAGCGCGCCGCGAACTTGTCCCAGTTGCGCCGCATCAGCGCCAGCTTGTCCGCCATGGCGCCCGCGTCTAGTGATATTACCAAGCACACAAGCGACTGGGGGCGGTGGGAGGAAACGCAAGTGAAGCGGACATGAGGTAGACGCGGGGAGCGTTCGTACGGTATCCGGTTCTTTTGATTACTAGAGAGTGCAGTTTGATGAGTTGAAGCTGGACGCGTGCCGCGCCTGACCAGACCGCCTTATTCACGGCGCCGGTCCGTATTTCACAACCTGTCATACCCTATACTGCTGGTAAGACCATCCCGTAAACAGTGCGGCTACCAGAATTTATAAACGGACATCAGCCGTAAATAACGGACTCCGTTTGAATCAGATATACTGTATCAATACCGGTACACTCCGCACCTCCGACTCAGACGAGCTGCGCATTCAACCGCAGAGGTTCGCATTCACCATCGGCCCCTCGTTGCGTCACTCACTACCCGTCTCCCGCCGTCGCTCATGCCGCCGGCGCCGACGCAGCGCCGCCTCTCGACCGTGAGCCGCCACCTCCAAGCCTCCCCCTCCGCCTCTCCGTCCTCCTTCATGGCGTACCGCTCACCCGTGACGTCGCACGTGCTGGACACGGCGCGCGGCTGCCCGGCCGCCGACATGCGCGTGGAGCTGCAGGTGCTGGACCATGGCGACGCGTGGCGCACTGTGAACGCCGGCAAGACCAACGCGGACGGCCGCGTCGAGACGCCGCTGGTGCCCGAGGGCGCGCGCTTCGAGACCGGCACGTACCGCGTCGTGTTCGCCACGCGCGAGTACTTCGAGGCGGCGGGCGTGCGCGAGTTCTTCTACCCGCGCGTCGAGGTCGCGTTCGTGGTCAAGGACCCGACGCAGCACTTTCACGTGCCGCTGCTCATCAACCCGTTCGGGTACTCGACCTACCGCGGCAGCTGATCCCGTCCGTGGATCCATCTGCGCATGCGTCGTGCAGAGCGCTTTATCAGTCAATACACCACCACCACCCTCAGAACCCGTCGCTGTCCATGTCGCTGTCGTTCTCGAGCGCGGCCACGCCCGTCAGCTCCTCTGGCAGGTCGGGCGCCGCGTCGATCTCTGGGTCCGCGTCGTCAAAGTCGCTCAGCTGGTCGCTCTCGTCCTCCGCCTGCTGTCTGCGCGTCGGCGGGTCCCGCTCGCGTCCTTTAGACTGCACTCCGACAGGTTTCTTGGCTGCGCTGAGTGATCGGACGGTGGTCCGGCCGCTCGAAGCCGCCTTGGATGAAGCAGCGGTCCCCTTAGTGACCGCGTTGGCTCTCTGTTGTTGTTGTTGCTGCTGCGGTGGGACCTCCAGCGGTCGGCGAGCGGTCAAAGGCGTCCGCTTTCGCTCTGTCAACGCCTTCTCCGCTGTCACTCGCTGTGCGGGCGACCCGTTCTTCCTCGGCGACAGCTCCTGGTTGTTCTCCGCCTTACTAGCCGTCGTGCTGCAATCAGCACTCAAGCTCGGCAGCTTCCCCGGCGCCTGCTTCTTAGCGACTCGCTGGGCCTTCGGTTGATTGGAGCTGCTCTTGTCCACCACCACAGTCGACAGGGAGGACGACGACGACCCCGATAGCACCAACGCTGTACCCACTGGGGGTGTTGCCGGCTTGGAGGCTGTCGCCTTGGGAAGAAACTGCTCGTAGTAGCACAGCTCGCTCTTGGCGGCCGCGGTCTCGCTAGCCACGCGCTGCTTTGCTGTCGCCACGACGTTGTTGAACGCGTCCAGTTCGCGCTTGGCCGTCTGCAAGTGGGCCTCAGGACTGGTTTCGTCCATCGAATCGTCGTCAGCTACCCGGACACTGGTCACCATCGTCGCCCTCGCAGTGGAGCTAGCTGCGCCACTCATCGCACCACGATGGAGCGTCAAGTGCTGCGCCCGGAGCTGCGAGATGACAGCGCGCGCCTCCTTGAGCGAGCTGATCTCAGCCACACCAGGTTGCAACACCGGGTGGGCGATCGCTTTCTCGGCTTGCCCAGGTGGCGGCTGGTTTGGCGTGGCTACGCGGCGGCCACTCCTGTCGAGGTCGCGCGAACTCGGGCGCGATGCTGGCGCTGTGATGGATGGCAGCGGCTCCAAGGTCTGCGTCGGCGTCCGTCTGGCACCATTGAAGCTCTCGGACACGCGCATTTCGTTGCGGTGGAGCGCCGCGGTCCCGGCTTCTGGCGTGAGTAGTTTGGTCGCGTTAGTTCGCTCGATGTAGTCAAACAGCTTGAGTGCCGGGGCTCGGACCGTCGGCAGCGTCCGCGGGTGGAAAGCGCACTCGCCACCGGAGCTCCCGCTAGCGTCGATATCGTACGGCTGCTTCTGCTTTGTCGCGTTGAGCACGACCACGAGCTTACCGAGCTTGGAGTGGACCACGATCTGGTCCTGGAAGTTGTCCCACGCGAAGTCGCTCTCGGCTGTCGACGGCGGGACGAACTCCACCGAGTAGTCCACCGGACGACCTGTGCGCAGCAGCGGCATCAGCGGTCCCGTGCTGGAGTTTGCCGCCAGGTCATCCGTTGCTATCGTCAGCTGGAAGCGGGCCGTCGACGGCGGAGTGATGATGACCGGGAGATGCGCCGCTTGAGCGTCATTTGCGGCTGAGTCGCGAGTCACCAGCGACAGCGTGATCCGCGCAGTTAGCTCGGCCTAGGTGGAGGTCATCAGCACTCGGTCAGTGCTGTTTCTCGCGTGGAACAACCTCGTCTGTTCCTCATCCGTGACTTACTGATGACTGCGTCGCCCATGCGGAGAAGCTGACGCGGCCAGAGAACACACGGAGCTCGAACTCGCGGTCGTCAATGAGCACGAGCGTCGAGACGCCGCCGCCTTCCATCGCAGCGAGCAGCTTCTGGATGGTTTGGCTCGGCCAAGTCGACGACTCTCCATGCGACGGCCACTATTCCCAGCGCGAGCAACGCCAAGAAGAGCGCGTGAGGCACTAAAATTAGTCATCTGCTCTCCGCGTCTTCACAGCTTCATCACCATGCTGCTCGGTCGCAAATCACGAAAGTGACACGGGAAGACGCGGAAAACCCGCGACGAAGGCGAAACAGACAGCGATAGCGACGGGAAATGGCCGTTGGAAGGCCGCTTCCGTACTCCACCCGCGTGTTTCTCGCCCATCGGGTCCCTTCACGCCCATGCAACTTGCCTATGGGACCGACCGCTCGCTGGGAAGTAGCCCAAGACACAACCCCCGAGGCGCCTCGAACTCCGTTGACACCGTCGCGTTCACCCACCGAGTCGCATTATACGACTCCTTCTTGTCTTTGTCGCCACTTTCAACGCCCCTCGGCCGCAAGTCACTTGTCGTTTCCCCGCGCGGCCGGCAACCGCCACCACCTCAGCCTCTTCCACCAACCCCACGACGCGAAATGGACAACGGACCGCCCTTCCCGTTCGCAGAGCTCTACGGCTCGGCCCAGGCCGCTCGCGGCGGACCCCGCGTCGTGCCGGGCGTCGCCATCTCGGCCTGGAAGACGGATGCGCGCGCACTTCGCTGCGGCATCTGCCTCAAGAAGTTCACGCTGCTGCGCTGGAAGCACCACTGCCGCGTCGTACGTGTCCGTTACCTTTGGTTTGTGTAACGGGAGGCCGCTTCTCTGACGTTGTGTGCCGCTGCAAACAGTGCGGAGACGTGTGCTGCCGCCGCTGCCTCGGCTTCTGCCTCGTCGACGTGCCCTTGCTGGGCGTCGACCTGGCCTTCACCTGCGCACGTTGCATCCGGCGGGTGGCCGCCAAGCCGCCCGCGTTCCCAGATCCGGAGGCGAGCGACACGTCGTACATGACCATCATGTCGTCTCCGCTCTCGTCCTCGTCGCTCTCGTCCTCCTCGTCCGTCGACCAGCTCGTGACGTCGCCTTCCTGCCCGTCGTCTCCGTCATCGGCCGTGTCCACGCCGACGTCGACCGTCAGCTCGAGCCTCTTGAGCGTCACGTTCAACTGCGCCAGCAACAGCGACCAGTTGGCCACTTCGCGCCGGCGCTCCAAACGCGAAGCCCAGGAGACCGCGGCAGGCGCTCGATGACGCCCTTTAACGTGACCGTGAGCCAGTCCCGCAGCACCAAGCTGCAGTCCGTGTGCGCGCTCGTGGGCGACTATCTCGAGTGCGCGGGCGCCGCCGTCGTGCTGCTCTCGCCCGACCGCCACGTCTGGGTCGTCGCACACCGCGGTTTGCGCTCGCGCCTGCTCCACAGTGACGTGTTCCTCGCCTTATGCCAGCGCGCGAGCGACCAGAACGCGTCCTTCGCGCTGTCGGAGCCCAAGAGTCGAACCGCGGGCGCTACCACCGCGACGGACGCGTTCCGGTTCGCCGCGGTGGCGCCTCTGCGGCTCAGGCAGCAGGCGGACGGCGAGGATGAGGATGACCAAGAGGATGAGGATGACCAAGAGGATGAGGATGACAGCGAAAGCGACGCGCAAATGACCGAAGCGATGGGCTGCCTGTTGGCGCTGGACACGCGCGCAAGGGGCGACTTGGGGGCGTCTCGCGTCCGCAAGACGCTCGAGAACCTTGCCCGGCTCGTGATGGACCTGCTTGCCGAGGAGAAGGCCATCCTGCGCATCTTTGAGTCCGGCGACTTCAAGATGTTCGCGGCCAACGCGATGGACCTGGCACCAACCACCGCCTCCGTCTTTGAGCAGTGCGGCGTCGCCAGCAATAGCAACAACAGCAGCAACACGACGACGACGAGCACCACTGCCAGGCGGAAGCGGTCGACGCCCATGCCCTTGACCGGCGGGTTCCTCTCGTCCATGGTGATGAACCACCTGCGTCGGTCGCGCAGCTTCAACTGCGTCGACTGCGAGATCGCCGCCGCCGCGTCCTCTTCGTCCCCAACAGCGACGGCGTCACCGTCGGCAGGGACGGCGAGCGCTCGCCGTGCGCGACGGGTGGTGATCGAGGACGACGGCTTCGACATCGTCGCGCACCCGGGCATGAACCACGGGCGGAAGCACGCGGCTACGAGCCTCGGCGCCGGTTCGGATCGACCGGCGTGCATCAGCAACTGCCGCACGGGTCCGCACCGCCAGCGCCGCCGGAACGCGGCGGCGTCTTCGAGTCCAGCAGCCCCTACGTCAACAGCAGCGTAGCTCCATCATCTCACACCCGTTGGCTCTTCATCTGCGTAAATAATATAATTATTGTGTCAACGTTACCACCACCATCACCATCGCACGCAGAGCCTGCTCCTACTCCTAACGCCACCTACTCGTATGATACTCGCAGGGCCATCCACCACTTACCGGTTGAAGCCCATGTCGCGACGATACAGCGCGCGGTCACGAGCCGTCGGCCGGTCGCCGAACCAGTTGCCGCTGCTCGTGCGCCGCCCGAACCGCTTCTTGCGCCGCGCGTCCGACGAGTCGAAGATGGACTCCAAGTCGCACGTGTCGGCGAAGTCCGGGAAGATGGACGGCGACGGGTCGATCGCGTTCGGCCCGAACTGCACGCGCAGGATCTTGTCCAAGTTCTCGCGCTGCGCCCACGCCGGGATGTCCTTGCCGTCGCGCCGCCGGCGCTTGCGCTTGGCCTCGTCATCGTCGTCGTCGGCGCTAATGCCGTCGCTGTCCGAGTCGCCCTGGTCCGACATGTCGTAGCTAGCTGCCGCCTCTGCGTGCGGCCCAGCGGCAGGCTGCTTGTTGGCCGCTGTGGACGAAGCGTGAGCAACAGCAGCCCCAGACGATGAGGCAGGCACACCAGTCGTTGACGGCGCGACAGGCTTTGGCTTGGAATTGGATGAGCTCAAGCGGTCGACCTTCGCGGGCCGCGGCTTGGTCGGACGCGGCGGCGGCACGAGCTGCGCGGCGCCGTTCGCATGTGATGAGGACGACGGAGCAGGCGCCTTCATGATCATATTCGCAGTTGCGCGCGCCTTCTCCTTCTCTTTCTCGGCCGCGAGCTTGGCCGCGCGCTTCTTCATTTCCTGCAGCTTCTCGTGCCGCTTGTGCGCCAGCTCGAGCTCACGCTTCTTCTTCGCCTCGATGCGCTCCTGCTCGCGCTTCAGCTTCGCGTCGCGCTCGGCCTTCTCCTTCTGCGCCTCGCGCTTCTTCTTGTCGTCCTCCTTCTTCTTCTCGTCGAGCTTGCGCTGCTCCTCGTACTTCTTCATCAACGCCTCCTTGCGCTTGATCCTCTCTTCCTTCTTCTTCTCCTCCAGCTGCCGTGTCTTCTCCGCCAGCTTGAGCGAGTTGACAACCGGCACGCTGCGCGTCGACGATGACGACGGCGCCTCCTTGTTGCTGTCGATCAAAGTAGTGAACGAGTGGACGCCGCTTACCAAATTCGGGATAGCTCGCTTGGTCCCATTAGCGGTCGTAGAGCTGGGAGCGAGAGCCTTGGTGGAGCCGGACGAGCTCGACACGGATGAAACAGTCGACGACATGGAGTCTGCGCGAGGGCGAGACGCCGTGTGCGGTGCTGCCGCAGCCTTCGCCGTGACCGTATTGGCGCTAACTCTATCCACGTTCGTCTCGACCGATGTCGTTGCGGACAGTGACAGTGTGGTGACTCGTGTCGTCGCTTGCTCACTCTTGGACTCAGCACTCGCTTCGCTCAAAGCTGCATCCTTCGCCGCTGATGATAAAACTGACGCGCCCGTCTCGACTGCCATCTCATGGGCCACGAGCGCTGACGAGTCCGACTCAATCCGCAGCTTGAGCTTGAGCTGATCGCGCTTCTCCCAGAATGTCTTCGTCGCCTTGGCTTGCTCGATCCGCTTCTGTGCCGACAGTTTCGCGGCCATTCGAAGGCGCTGCGCCTCGCGGTCAACGCTTTCCTGGAACTCGCGTTTTCGCCGCGCTTCGTCGGACTTGTCCGCCTCAGCCGACTTTGCCTTCTCCCCGACGGCTTTGCTGTTGGCACTCGACGACTGCGACGAGTCTGGCGTCTTGGCCAACTTGTGGATGCCGTCCTGCGACAACTCGGCCTTGGGCAGCGACGCCGATCGCGCTCGTCCTTCGGTGAAACTTTCCGTCTCGTTCGCAGAGACAAAACCGGTGGCAGTCGACGCATTGCCATCTCCAATCGCCGAGTCGTCAATCCTCGGCTCCTCGGCGATCGTGTCAACTGCGTCGTTGCTGGCGAAGCTGACCTTAAGCGATGGAAGCCTGTCCGTCGCTGGTAGCGAGGTCGTCGTGCGCAAATTTGGTCTTGGAGTGCTGTCTGGATCCGCCGGCGACTTGGTCCTGGTGCTCGGGACTTTACTCGCGCTTTGACTCAGTTGTTCATTGATAGTTTGAGACGTGTCCGTCATGCTGTCCGGTACAATCGCATCCTGGAGAGCCCTGAAGCCTCGCGCAAGCAGACTCGTAGTATTTCCTGACGTGTCTGTCCTCCTCTCCGTGAAAGCCTTGATGGCTTCCTTGGCTCGAGAGTGCAGCCACGAAACGGATCCCGGTACTGGCGGCTCGGGGGCAGCAGCAGAGGCAGCTTCAGCATGTGTGGTCTCTGCAGACGGCACCGTCGCCTCATTTTCTCTCTGATGCTGCGTGTCGTCCCTCCGCAGCTCGTCGCTCGCGTCGGCGTGTGAAGCGTACGAGCTCGGAACGATCTGGTCTCGTGGTGTTGTGTGGCTTTCAGCTTGTAACGACGATGGTGACGGCCCGGCCGCGTTGGTTTGGATAGTCAGAGACAAGGAATCGCTGTCGCCCTCCCCATCGTTTGCCATATCCGAATGAAGATCCGCGGCGCTCTTTTGGGGGAAGTCGTGAAGACTTGACGCTGATGAGGTCGGTACTACCTTGAGGCCCGTCTCTGACGAAGTGGATCGCTTGTTCGAATCAGCAATTTTGGTAGCGCTCGAGAGTTCGCCGACCAAATCAGCTTGTGGATCGCGAGCCGCGGTTGAAAAGCCAGTGGAGCGGTCTTCGTCGTCGTCCACTTCGCTCTCCGCCTCTGCCACTTGCTCGACTGCAGTCTGCGCCGCGTCAGTGAGAGTGGCAGTCGCGTCCGTCTCCTCTTCATGTGAAGTGGAGCCTTGTGCATCCGTGTGATGCATGTCCGAGTCGGATTCGCGGCTTGGACCAGCTGCATCCCGCTCACTTCTGTCAGCGTCGGCGTCACTCGTCTCCTCCGTATGCGATTCCGCCCCCTCTCCCTCCTCTTCATCGTGTCCTAGCGCAATAGCATCGCCGTGTCTGCTGTAACCGGCCTTCTTGTTGCCCGTGGCCATGGCATTCAGCAAGCGGTTGAGTAGTTCTGGCTTGTTGCCCGTCATCCTCAGCCCGCGCTTCCGCAGCTCCGAGCGCAGGTCGACAACGCGCATATGCAGCGGGTCGGCTCCGCTCTTCCGCGGCCGCCCGCGCTTGCGGCTCCTCCTCTTGTCGCCCTCATGACCGTCCTCCGACTGCTTCCGCGTCGCCCCAGCGTGCTCGCCATCAGCGTTGTCGTCGCCCTCGTCGTGCTCGCTGTCGGTGGTAGAAGAAAGGGCCTGAACGGCGTCGGCCGCTGCTGTCGTCTCCTCCGCCGCCACGTCGTTTGTCAAGTCGATTGGCTCGCTAGATAAGGCGCTGTGTTCTGCAGGACCGTGGTTAGCATCGGGTTTCGCGTCCACGCCCGCGCCTTTCCGCGTTTCGTTGACCGAAACGCGCGCCGCCACCGACAGCTTCCGCTTCTTGTGCGCGCGCGGCAGTCCGTAGTCGCTGCAGGTGGCCAATAAACACACACATGGTCAGCACGTACGCACACTAGAACCTCCTGTACTACCTTCAATACCTGGCGAAGGGGGCGGGCGCGGGCCGCTTCAGGTCGAGCTTGACACCGCGCACGTCCAGCGAGCGCGCGACCTGCTCCAGCTCGGCACGCAGCCACATCAGGTCGCGCGCGTGCCTGTCCTCGAGCGCCTCCCAGTTGTCGCGCGCGATCTCGCGCAGGTGCGCCTGCACGCGCACCACCGCGTCGCTCATGGGCGTCGCTAGCGCGGGCTCTGCTCACTCGTTTGGCGCCGGGGAGGTCGGGATCGGTAGAGTGGGTTGCGGAGCGGAGAGTGCTGCTCGTAAACGCGCGGGGGGCGGAGAAAGCGCGCCGGTATGACGCGCGGGAGGCGGCGCTGGTGCCGCTCGTCCTTTCCTTCCCCGTCCGTCCCGACGGGTATAATAAACGCCCGCGATTCGAAAATTGAAATTTTTGAAACGCGCGCATGGTGGAGGGAAAATAAGAGCGTTGAAACCAGGCAAAATGCCCGAATTTTACCTGATAATTTGGATTTAACGAAGGTGTTGAACCTTGTTCTGTCTTCAAACGAGGCACACATCCGAAAATAAAGGGAAGCAACCGTGTGGTCCACATGATGCACATCAACAGCGAGAGTGAGGGTCTGTTTGGACCAGAATGAATGTTCCACGGCAACAACCAGCGGGAGTGCAGACGCTTACTCTACAATTAGTGCCCATTCCGCCCGTCATTCGTGCTGCGCGTGCATTGTTCTCGTGTGTTGTATGTGTGCGTTACCACCGACTGGCGACTGGGCTCGGCTCTCTATCAGTTGGAGGCCGCGTCCTCCGTCTTGGGCTTCTTGGCGCGTCGCGGCTTGGCGTCCGCGGTCCCGGCGACGGCGAGTGCGTCCGGGTTGGCGATCACGTCGCAGATCTTGATGCCCGAGAGCAAGTAGCCGCTGCAGGCGCTCATGTTCATCTCCGGGTGCGTTCGGCCGGGAAGCACCTGGTGCTCGCGCGTCCACGTCTCGTTCAGCTGCAGGTCGATCACCGAGTCCATCTTCTGCAGCGTGCTGAACGTGCGCGTCAGCGGCTGAAAGGCACCACCACCAGCGCAAGCTCCATTGTGTCAGACTCGATACTGTACCGGTAAACACAACGTCGTAGGGTCCGCACGCACCTCGAGGAACTCCGAGTAGATGACGAAGGGCTTCGAGTAGCCCAGGTAGGGCAGCAGCGCGAGCAGCACGGGCTCCGGGTCGTAGTGCGACGCGATCACGAGGCTGTCCGACTTTTCGCGGATCCACTCACGGACCACGGCCGGCGGCTGGCGCTGCACCTTGTTCTCCTGGCGACGCGCCTTCTTGGCCTCGTAGCGCTTCTGCTCGGCCTCCGTGAACGTCTTGGCGCGCTCCGCGGCCGCAAGCTTGCGCTGCTCTGGCGTCAGTCCGTCGCGCGCGACCGTCTCCGGCTCCTGGATCTCGTTCTCGGTCTGTGGTATGAGGATTACCACCAGTTAGTGCGACGGCGTTTGCTCGGTCCTTGAATCCATCCGGTCGTACCATTTCCAGCAGGCTGACGCTCGTGAACGGGAAGGAGTGAATCGACTCGAGCGTGCGCTTGTCTGTCCATCAGAAGAGCGGTTGTAAGCGTCCGCACGAGCCAAACCCAGCTCTATTCAGCCAGAGTATGGTGAAGCAAGCCGCGTACCGAAGTTGAAGCGGCGCAGAATGTCGGCGCACGGCTGCTGCCCCTCGTAGCCCGCGATGACGCGGCCGTTGCCCGCCTGCCGCTCCGCGATGGCGCCCGTGACGAGGCCCATGCACGTGTCGACGACCAGGACCTGCGCGCCGGCGAAGATGTTGGCGTACACGAGGATCTGGCCCAGCGAGTCCTCGCGCAGGTTGCTGCGCACAAGCGAGCGAACGGACATGTTAGACCGTTCCACACCGAGACACATTCCAGGCACCTACTGCATCCGACGTACCAGATCTTGCTGGGGTTCTTGAGCCGGTAGGTGCGGCACAGCGACTCAGCCGTGCACTTGAGGAAGCGCACGCGCGGCATGTACTTCTGCTGCTTCTTCTTGAGGTATTTTTGCTTGGAGAAGTCCGTCTTGGTGTCCCACGTCTCGCTGTTCTCGACCAGCTTCTGGATGATCTCGCGGCCCGTCGCGCCGCTCTCGCGCAGCTCCACGATCTCCGTCATCGACAGCTTCTGCGCCGAGTTGGTGTCCGTGTAGTCCCGGTTGTCCGTCTCGGGCACGAACGCGTCCCCCGTCTCTGTCGTTGGCGCGTTAACAGCGTGAGCCACAGCGTCCGATAGCAATATAACAACACAGCCGCGCAAGACGCAACGCACCGGGTGCGACCGGGTCGGGAAAGAGCCCGCCCGTGACTTGGACGAGCTTCTTGTCCTGCTGCTCGAAGATGGTGCTGCGCCAGCATGACACTCGCACGATCAGCACGAGTCGGACGAGGACGCACACCCGTCAGCACTGTAGATGACGGCTTACCCGTAGACGGAGCCGATGATCGGGCGCAGCGGCGTCAGCTTCTTGCCCACGCGGATGGTCCTAATGGGGCACCAAAACACCAGTCACACGTCAGAGGCGGCGATCGGGCCGCTGGCACCACATTAGAAGCGACCTACTCGTCCTTCTTGGCCGCCTGGAAGAACATGCGGCCGTCGCTCGTCTGGCAGATGACCGTGTCGCCCTCGTATATCACGTTGCGCTCCCGCGGCGCCGCGCCGTTCGCCGCCGCCGTCTCCACCGCCGTCGCCATCGCTTCCATCCTGTAATGCGGTCGAAAGTTGTTCTGGTGTCGGTAGCTCTTCGAGGCGGCACTGGCCATGGGTTGACTGCGTATTTCAGCCAATTCCATGCGTTCGTTAAATATTTATATCCAATAAACGTTCGACTCCGATGGAGAATGAACCAATCAGATTCGGATTGACCGCTTTGAAGGGGCACGAGAGGACGCAGGCAGCGAGCGTTTGGGATGACCTGGACGTGTAGCGAGTGCGCGCGTGCATCGCATCGAAATGGACACCACAGCGGTCAGTTCGGCTCCAAATGTATCGCACGACGATCGAGGCAATGGACGCGCTCGCTGGCCTTGAGTGAGGCTCGTTCCGGCCCGTCAATGCGGCTGCTGGCACGCTCGGTAACTCATCGAACGACCGAGGGTAGGCTCCGACCCGCTTTGCGCGACGGAGAAGCAAGAATCTTGAAGGCATCACTATCGCGCTGGCCATGGGACGAACGCGGCTTTGACATGGACCGCGGACAGCCGGCAATTGCGGTGGCCGCGCGCTCCATGGGCGTAGGGTGGAGGCTCGGGACGCTCACGCACCGCGCGATCTCCTCGTTCCTGGCGACCGCCACCAGCGACGCCTGCGTGGGTGTCGCGGCGGCGCGAGGCGACCCCGACAGGCTCGGACTCCAGACGCGCGTGGCCGCCTTCCACTCGTCAAAGCTCATGATCCCAGGGCTGCTGCTGACGCTTTTGATGGGCGACTTGGACGCTTTCTGGGGAGACCCGAGCTTGGCAAGCGGGTCGGACGCTGGGTCGTCCTGGCGGCGGCGGTGAGCGGCGACGGCCGCCGTGGGCGTAACCAGCACCTTGACCTGCAGCTGCAGCTTGTCGATCTCGAGCCGCAGCTCGTCGATGATGCGCACGGCGTCGCGCTCGCGCTCGCGGCTGAGACTGCTCTGCTGCCACGCGTACTCGCACTCGTCGCGGTAGAACGTCAGGCTCTTGATCTCGTCCAGCTGCGCCTGCTGCGTCGCGCGGATCTTGAGCGCGCACGCCACCAGCTCGTTCTTCATTTGGAGACACTACAGAAGTCATCACACCTCGTAGAGCGTCAAGGCCCGAGAGTGACGACAAGTGAAGCGACCAGGACGCACCTTGTCCATGAGCTTGCGCTGCGCCCGCAGGTTCTCGCGCAGCTGGACGCTCAGATTCGTGTACTCGAGGCGGAAGCGGTCGAACAGACTCACGACCTTGCGCTTGCGCGTGGCCTCGTCCATGTTCTCGGCGTCCAGCAGCGTCAGCAGCTCGCGCTCCGTCTCCTGGTACCGGTGCAGGCGCTCGCGGTCGGCCCGGTGGCCGCCATCGGCATCCGCAGACGCGGTTGAGACGCCAGACTCGACGGCGTCGCTCGCCTTGGCGTCGCCCGCTGTCATCTTGCGCGTTCGTGATGGTGTCGAGATGATATGGCCGTCGAAATGAGCGCCCGAGCTCTATATTTACCCGAATTGGTGCTGCTTGCGACCGAAATGATCATTTGACAAGCACCTTGATGTCAACCCAAAGCCCAAACACGCTGATAACAGGATCAAACGTGCGATTGAGGAGCTCTGCGAGCCCACATGGCCAACGTGCAACATTATGCAGCGCTTTCGTCGACATTTCGACCCGCTGCCTGTCAAACGCATCGCAAATGGCCATTCTCGCCTCTATTCCCCTCTGCAACACCTCATTCTATTTGTACAAGGCCAGGAACGCGCCCGTCTGTCGCTCTCACGGCACGTAGATCTCCTGGAGCGCGAACTGGAGGGCGCTGACCCAGCGCTCCGAGATGTGGCGCAGCTCCTGCCAGCCGCCGGCCGGCAGCGCGAACGCCGGCCGGTGCAGCCGCATGTTGACCCAGTGGATCAGGGTCACGATCTCCTCCTGCTCCTGCTCGCTCTCCTCGTCTTCTCCTCCCTGCCGGTCGCTGCTGTTGGAGTCCGTCGACGGCGCGCTTCTCCTCCGTTTCGGCCGCGTGTGCGCCATCACCTCGACGATCGCGTTGCCGTCGCGCCGCGCTCGTTTGTCCGACTGGTACGGGTACAGCTCGTCCTCGTCGATGAAGTCGAGCACGGCGATGCCGTAGCCCTTGCGCAGCCGCCCGCGCTTGCTCGGATGATCCTCAGCGGCGTCCTCATCGTCTTCTTCGTCCTCCTCCTCCTCGTCGAACCGCGAGAAGACGGCGTAGTTGGACTCGATGACGAGGTTGCGCACGGGCGTGAAGGACACGAGGCGGTTCTGCGAGACGCCGCCGTCGGCGTGCTGGTCGTCCTCGCGGATGGTGACGCTGCCCAGGCGCTCGGACAGCACGATCTCGATGTTGTGCAGGAAGAGCTGCACGGCGTTGAACACGCCGCCAACGGTCGCGCGGCCGTCGAACTGCACGGAGCTCACGTGCGAGAGGCAGTAGTCGCCGTCGGGCGCCTCGAAGCTCATGTGGTTCCGCACCATGGCCCGCGGGTTCACCCACGCGAACCGCGAGCGCAGGAAGCCCTCCGCGCGGCCGAGCACCGCGTCGCGCAGCTCCAACAGCGCCGCGCGCCGGCCCGCTGGGTCCTTGGGCAGCCGCGCGAACTGGTGCACCGGGCTGCCCGCCCGAATGTCCTGCGCAAGAGGAAAGAGACCGTCAGATGCGTGCGGTCGACTCGATCACTTGGAGAGACTTAGAGACGCACAAACAGCGAGTACTCGGACAGCAGGCGCAGCGTGGGCGCGGCCGCGACCTGCTGCCGCTGCACGTTCACCCGCAGCACGCGGCCTGCGAACGCGGCCTGCCGGGCGCTGGCGGCCTCTCCCCGGTCCACGACCCGCACGGCGCGGCGCTGCAGCGCCCGCATGCTCGCCTCCAGGCCCTCCAGCTGCGCCATCAGCTCGCCGATCTCCTCCTACCGACAGGAGCGCAGTGTTCAGGTCAGAATCCACGCGGGGTTTCTACCGTAACCGACCTCGTACGCACCCGTCGGACGGCGTGCAGCGCCCTCCGCGGCTTGCGCTTGGTCGCGGCCGCCTTCTCTTCCTGCGCGTTATCTCTTACGCCGCCCTTGCGCCGCCGCTTGCCTGTCGATCGCTGTCGCGCGCCCATCGGTCCGTCCATTGGTCCGTCCATTGCTTCCCTCCGACGAGTGTACCCTCCGACGTACCCCTCAGCGTACCCTCCCGTCTGTGTCCGCTCCCCTCTTCGCTGGCGCGGGCGACGCCGACGGCCGCGCTTGCCGCGCGGGTTTGTCGCACACGACAGTCGCCACCGGAGGAGCCGAAGGAAGCCGCGGAGAGGACGGACGGGATGCCCGACAGAGGCCGAGCAGCGGCCGGCGGCCAATCACGCGGGCGGGCGCCACGCTCGTCGCCCGGTCGGAATTTTTCGAGACGTCAGCGAGACGTCAAACGAGCGGTGAGTGTGAGTCGGCGCCGCGTCTCTGGCCGGTCCTTAAGGTCCTTAACACGAGACCACCAAAAATACATCGCCACGCACCTCCCGTGCGCAATCCCGGTCCTGTAATCGCCTCCGAGGCGGCCCGTGTGCGCAAGCTTGGCCCTGTAATCCGGTCAAGAACGGGCTGCCTCGTGACCTTCCAGCGCGCTCTGGAAGTCTCTGATGGCGTCTCACGCTCGCAGACTGGCGCAGGATGGTCTATCCTATTAGGCGCGTCCGAGGGCCTCGTTCACTTGTCAATCCGCCTCCTCCGGCGCACGTCGTCGTCGTCTCCGTCTCGTTCGTCCGTTCCTGTTATTTATCGCGTCTCGAACTCCGCCATGGTGAGCGAGACGGCCGTGACGGTGATCAAGATCCTCGCGGGCTGCGCGACGTTCGTGATGATCACGAGCCCGTCCATCTCCATCCGGCGCATCGTCCAGCAGCAGCACGTGGGGATCGTGTCGCTGGTGCCGTTCGTGTCGCTGCTGGCCAACTCGCACGTCTGGATGATGTATGGGTACCTGACCAAGCGCTACTTCCCGGTCTTCAGCATGTTCCTGCTGGGCGACGTGCTGGCCGTGGTCTACCTGAGCATCTACTGGCGGTTCACGACCGAGCGCGCCTACATGAAGCGCGTCCTCGCCTTCGTGCTGACCTTCCTGGCGCTCATGAGCGTCTACGTGGTCGTCGGCGCGCTCGGGTACACCAACCAGAGCCTGCACGGGGTAACGCTCACGCTCGGCTTCGTCTCGGACGTGGTCTCGGTCTGCCTCTACGGCGCACCCATGGAGAAGATCTTCATGGTGCTCAAGCACAAGTCGGCCGCCTTCTTCAACTTCCCCATGGTCGTCGCCGCGCTGTTCAACAACGTCACGTGGTTCACCTACGGGCTCGTGACCGACAACTGGTTCATCGTGGCGCCCAACATCCTCTTCATGGCGCTCGGGTCGCTCACCGTCTTCCTCTACTTCAAGTACAACCCCAAGACGCACCCGGTCACCGGCCTGGGCCAGCCACTCACAACCGCCGAGGACGACGAGCTCCGCATCTCCATCGAGCTGTCGCCCTCCATGCGCCGCACGCAGCTCGAGGACGACGCCAAGTGGACCACCACCAGCAGCGGCAGCAAGAAGTTCGCGCTCGAGCGCACCGCCTCCAGCCCAACCTACGAGGCCATGCACTCGCCCCTGCGCCCGCTGCAGCTCCAGCACCAGCCGCAGCCGCGCGAGTGAAGCGTGTAGAGTATATAACATTGCAATAGAGTACTCGTTCGATGATCATCTGTACATTGTGTTGCTATTAGTGTGTCGTGTCGCTACTGGAGCGGCCGCAGGGGCGAGCGCAAGGCCTCGTACGAGGGGCTGGCGGCCGCCCGGTCGACCGCGACCGCCTTGCCAACTACCAGCTTGTCGTCGTCCTGGACGGTGATGCAGATGTCGCCGTCGGTCGGTTGGGTCGATGCCGGGTGCGTCGAGGGCTTGTACCTGAAGTAGAGTGCGACGGTGGTCGTCCCGAGCGCCGCGGCCACCACGTTGGGGATGAGGATGAACCAGTTGCGCGACACGGACGCGTAGGCGATGAAGACGAGGTTCGCGCTCAGTCCCGAGACGGTCAGCGGCAGCTCGACGAACGCGCGCGACTTGTGCCGGAACATCAGGCGGATCTTAAGGGCGGGCGTGGCGTTCAGCGCCACCAGGACGACGTCCGTGATGCAGCCGAGCGTCGTGGCGACGCCCTCCCGGCTCTGGTTGGTGAGTCCGAGGCCGCCCAGCACCGCGTAGAGCGTGTGGAGCGCCAGGAACAGCGAGACGAGCGCCAGCGTGCGCCTCATGGCGGCCCGCTCGGGCGTGAACCGCCAGTAGACGGCCAGGTAGACGAGCGAGAGCGCGTCGCCCAGCGCGAAGAGCGCGCAGAGCGGGAAGTAGTGCCGAGACATGTACCCGTACAGCACCCTGCCGCGAAGAGGGACGAGAGGTTAGAAGCGGATGGGTTTGTCAAAGGAAGACACGAACGAACGCACCAGGCGTGGGACAGGAGCAGCAGCGACACGAACGGGACGAGCGGGGTGGCGCCGACCGCTCGCTGGCGGAAGACGCGGCGGGCGAGCACGGCGGGCCCGCCGACCGTCGCGAGGATGGCGCAGGCCGCGAGCGCCGTGGTGACGCGCAGGGCCGAGTCACTCGCCATGGTGCATGGGGTTCTCGCTCTTCCAGTAGACGCGGAAGATCTACAACTGACGGGTCGGGCGCGGGATCCGGTGCGAAGCTTGCCGACGCTTGCCCGCCTCACTGCGGATGGGTAAACAACTGCGTATTGTATGCGAAGTGGGACGCGTCCATCCCTCTGGCGGTGATGTGTGACCGTTGCGTGCGCGTCTCTCTCATTGAGAGTCTCAAGCAGGCGGCATCGGAGACATGACGGGCCGTTGGATGACGTGAGGAGATCCGTTTGCGTGGCGAGTGAAGTTAGCGCGGCGACCAGGCCCGTCGCCCGTTTCCGGTGCCCGCGGCGGCCGTCAACGAACAGTCGAGCGGCATACAGGACAGTATGCACTTGCACCGTGAGCTACGGACCACGGGTCATGGGACAGTCGGCGAGTGAGTCATCAGGCAGCAGCGACACCGAGTCTGTGTAACTTGACGTTAGATGGTGCAGCGCTGTCCGATACCATTCTCCATGGCTGCCAAAGACGCAGGGAACGAGAAGGGCACGGCGTCCATGCTGGTCCGTCGCGCTACATTACTATACGAGGGACGAGCGTTCCATGGGAGCCCGTCCCAGTTGCAGTTGTGGTCGTGGTCCTGGGCGGTAGTAGCGTATCAGAACGGATCAGATCGGATGCTCATGCGACAAGTGCGGGTTTATTGACCAGGTCGCGATCGCCGGACGCCATGGTCCGGTAATTTACGCGGGATGACGCGCTTCAACCCGGTAATTTATCGCTTCTTCCGGTAGTTTACGGTCCTCAATTCTGGATCCGTTCTCCGTCTTCTTCGTTGGGTTCTTTTCTGCGTCAGTCGGTCACTTTGATCCTTTCCGGCCGCCGCAGCGTCCCGTACGGACCGTAAACTACCGGACGACGAGCCCCATGGCGCTGTACACGTGGGGCCACAACAACGCGCAGCAGCTGGGCCTGGACGCGGACGACAAGATCGTCTTCGACGTGGTACGCAACGTTAGAGTCGTCCGCAATGTGGGGGGGGGGGGGGGGGCAAGTTGGGGGTCCCCCA
>JAADYG010000253.1:0-40650 GCA_023338115.1 Phytopythium boreale
ATCAAGTGCGGAAAAAAATGCTGCCATCGTCTCAAATACGATTTGAGGAGTATTTGGGCCGATTTTGAGCGTTGTAGAGTTCCTGTTGGCTGATTTTCGGGCCAAAATTGCGACCTCATTTACTTTTGGCCAGGACTGTAGAGAGCGGATTTGGATGGGGCAACAAGCGCGACCATCACTCCTGGGTAGGGATGGTAATTAACCTACACCTATTATTCACAACCAATCATATCACATTCTGCGGCCAGCAATATAAATTTTGCCAAACCGTTGGAAAAAGAGGCGGATGGTCCATCGCCCCCCCCTCTCATACAAACCAGCTGAAATCTCGTTAAAGTATACGTTGGGCAGCCCGCCCTTTCTCTCACCACGAACTCGACGCCCACCTCGTCACTTCTCCGGTGGAAAACCACCCGCCTTATTCCATTGTTCAACCAGCTCCATACATTTATCAATTGTAAATATCCGCCATAAAGAGGCTCAGAATAAGAATGCGCAACACGAACAAGTATTCATCACCGCATTGGCATTTGATGCGCCCGTGGGAGGCCGCCAGTGCCTTTGCGTCGCCGCTTGAACATGTTCGGGGGCGGTTTGCGACGACTCGCCGATGCGCAACGGAGGCAACTGCCCGCCGCATGGAGTGCGCCAAGTTGAACCGCCGCAGTCCCACTCCGGGCGCCGTTGTGTGCTCATTTCCCGTGCTCATTTATCCGTCGCAATGGACGCTTCGGGTTTGCCGACGCTTCACCATCCATCCAACCAGCTAGCAACCGACGCCGGCGGGCGCGGTTTCGCCATCCGAACCCTTGTTCTCGATCGACAAGAGCGGCCACCTCCTCTGTTTGCACTACGGTCGTGAACCTCCCTCCACACATGCCGTTGCATACTGTACAGTGCAATATCCGCGTTATCATCCCCAGTGGGAGCAGAATGGGGAGCCACCTGACCGCTACTTTCTGAACCTCCGCGCTTTCTTCTCGCCTCAAGTGCCACTTGAAGGGTTGGAGGTGCTGATACGGATCTGTGCGCGTCGATTACTAAGGCGACGCTGAGCGCGCAAACGCTTCACCCAACAACAAGCGCAGCCCCAGAAGTGCACGCATACGACGGGCTCTCACCGGTACATGGAGCTGGCTTCGCTTTCTTTAGCAGCGCGACAAACAACGCAGGGCTATCACAGTGTACAATTGTCAGTAGAAATGCTGATGATTTGTTTACGAGTCGGTCTAATGTGGAGAGAGCAGATCAAAAGAGAGGGTGCTTTCCAGCGATCGCCAGCCTCCCTGCCCCCGTTCTGGCGGTGCGAGAGCTGCTGCAGCCGCCTCAACGCCGTCGCTGTCCAGCCAGTCTGGTTGCTACGAGTTCGCTGCTCTTGGATCGCGAAGAAAGCACCCGAGGAGTCAGTCTACAAGGAGAGGAACCAGTCGCGGGTCTCGCTGATGCCCTCCGCGAACGAGTAGCCGGCGGTGAAGCCGAGCTTCTCGGACGCCTTCTCGGGCGAGCCGACCGACTCCTTGACGTCGCCCGAGCGGAACGGGACGTTGACGATCGCGGCGGACGAGCCGAACTTCTCCACGACGAGGCTGGCCACCTCCTTGATCGTCGTCTTGACGCCCGTGCACACGTTGAACACGTCGAACTCGCTGTCGCCGAGGAGCATGGCCGTGCGGATCGCGCGCGCCACGTCCTTGACGTACACAAAGTCGCGGTACTGCTCGCCGTCGCCCGTGACTTTCACCGTGCCGTTGATCTTGGCCTGCTCCATGAACCACGAGACGACGCCGCTGTAGGACGAGTGGGGGTCCTGGCGCGGGCCGTACACGTTGAAAAAACGCAGGGCAGTCGACGGCAAGCCGTACTGCTCGTTGAACTGCCGCATTAGGTGCTCCATCTGGAACTTGGTGGTGGCGTACGCGCAGATACCGCCCGTGGCCGCCTCTTCCTTCAGCGGCAGGTCCTCCGGGCGCGGCGTGCCGTACGTGGCGCCCGACGAGGCAGCGACCACACGCTTGACCTTGTTCTTGACCGCCCAGTCGAGCACCTTGCGCGAGCCCTCGACGTTGATGCGCTCGTACTTTTCGGGCAGGCGCGTGCTCTCCTCGACCGAGATGGCGGCCGCCAAGTGGACGATGTAGTCGATCTGGAGGGCGGATATCCGTTAGTTAGACCGGCGGCAGCAAGGAGTACGTACGACCGCGGTATTTGCTCACCTTGTGCACAATGAAGCTGTAGTCGCTGACGACCGTGATGTCCTTGACGAGCACCGCCGCCGTGCCGCGGTTAAAGTTCTTGCCATTGCTCATGTCGTCATAGATGACCACCTAGACCAACGCACAACGCCCCGTCAGGTCGTCCCTTACAACACGTTCGCAGGACAATAGCGCCGCACCTCAAAGCCGTTCGCGAGCAGATCCTCGACGACGTGGCTGCCGATGAACCCGAGGCCGCCCGTGACGAGCACCGTGGGCTTGGCCGAGCCGAAGCGCTCGAAAATGGAGCTGCTGGCGAGACGCACGGCGCTCGACTGGTAGAAACCGCCGCCGAAGAGCGCGCCGATGAGGAAGATGAGCAGCGCGCCCACGTACACGTAGAGCCTGGGCAGCAACAGCCAGCTGGACTCGGGCCGTCCATTGCGGCCCACACGCGTCGGCAGCATCGTTCAGGTCCGGAGGGAAGGGAAGCGCGGCGCTCGGAGCTGGTACTGTACTGGGGCCGAGAACTCTCGCAACTGACAGCGAAAGAACCAGCGTGTGTACGCGCGTAAGGTGGGTGCGCACGTGTGTACCGTACTGTACGATGCGCAACAAGCTGGGGGATCCACGCGTCGGGGAGCGACAGTCGCGCCGATACTTTGCGTCCAATACTAGCGCGATGGGGCAGTCTGACGACGCCATGATCGCGGCCGGTTGTTAAACAGCAAACCCCCACCTGATATCTTAACACTTCAGAAAGATCGCAATATCAGATAAGTGTTACTGTTCAAAACTACGCAACGGAATGAAACCAAAAACACAAAAAACACAAGAGATGTTGAAGTGGTTTCTATTTGTTTGTTCTAAAGTTGCACCAGTGGTGGTCAACTCCATTGTACAGGGTTGTGTTTTTGTGATTTTTTGTGGTTTTTTCGGTTTCTCTCTCTCTCTTCCTGTCGTGAGTCGTTGGCTGCTTGGTGTCTCACGTTGTCCCGCAGCCAGTCGTTCGATCCTGAAGTTCCGAGCCACTGCAACGCCGACTGGAGATCGCCAACTCTATTTGCTGACGCTCCAGTCGCTCGCCGCCTCCTGCTTCGCCTGCAATCGGCACCGAGTCGCTGCTGTCGTCCCGCATCCATGATCGTCCTCGCTCACGCTGATTGTCCGCTCGCCTGTGTCCTTCTGCTGTCCACGTTGGAGCTGGTCTTGGTTATCATATCTCTCTCTAAAGAGTCAGGAACCAGTCGCGGGTCTGGGCGATGCCCTCCGAGAACGAGTAGGCGGCCGTGAAGCCGAGCTTCTCCGAGGCCTTGACGGCCGAGCACACCGACTCCTTGACGTCGCCCTGGCGGTACGGGATGTGCGTAATCGGGGCCGACGAGCCAAACTTCTCCTTGATGCGGATGGCGACCTCGTTGATCGTCGTCGGGATGCCCGTGCACACGTTGAACACGTCGAACTCGTTGTCCTTGAGCAGCATGGCCGTGCGGATGGCGCGGGCCACGTCCTTGACAAACACGAAGTCACGGTACTGCTCGCCGTCGCCCGTGACCTTGATGGTGCCGTTGATCTTGGCCTGCTCCATCATCCACGACACGACGCCACTGTACGACGAGTGGGGGTCCTGGCGGGGGCCGTACACGTTGAAGAAACGCAGGGCAGTCGACGGGAGGCCGTACTTCTGGTTGTACTCGTTCATGAGCTTCTCCATGTCGAACTTGGTGGTCGCGTAAGCGCAGATACCGCCCGTGGCCGACTCCTCCTTGAGTGGGATGTCCTCCGGACGCGGCGTGCCGTACGTGGCACCCGACGAAGCAGCGACCACGCGCTTGACGCCGTTCTTGAGCGCCCACTCCAGCACCTTGCGCGAGCCCTCAATGTTGATGCGCTCGTACTTCTCCGGCAGACGCGTGCTCTCCTCGACCGAGATGGCGGCGGCCAGGTGCACGATATAGTCGACCTTGTGCACGATGTAGTCGTAGTCGTCGACGACGGTGATGTCCTTGACGAGCACGGCGGCGACGTCGCGGTTGAAGTTCTTGCCGTTGCTCATGTCGTCGTAGATCACGACCTGGAAGTTGTTGGCCACGAGGTCCTCCACGACGTGGCTGCCGATGAAGCCGAGGCCGCCGGTCACGAGCACCGTGGGCTTGTGCTGCGTCGAGTCCTGCACCATGGTGGCGCCGAGCGAGCGCGCCAGACTGGTCGACTGGTAGAAGTACCCGCCGCCGAACAGCGCACCGATGAGGAAGACGAGCACGGCGCCGAGGTACACGTGCGTCTTGGACACGAGCATCCAGCTGCTCTCGAGCTTGACCTCCTTCTGCTCGGGGTGGCCCTTGTGGTTGGGGAACGTCTTGGGCTCGGCGGGCATGGTGGCTACTGTCTTGGTCTTGCTGCTGCTTGTTCCGTCCGCCGCTTGCTTTGCTTGGGGTGAATTTCAAAGTGAGAAGCCCCTCGAGTCAAGTCGCAGGCGAGCGCGAGAAGGCCGCGAGATTCTCGACCTCACTGGGGTGAGACCAGGTCCCACTCCACGCCCAAGCACGGAAATGGACGGACGGACCAGCCAGCCAGTCAGTCAGGGCTGGGAAAAGTCCGGCCCACTCTCGCGGGTACGTATCAACTGCCCAAACATCTTGCGCGTTGTATGTGGGGTCGGAACCTGCGTGTGATGCGGGGCGCTAATAGAAAAACGACGTCGACACGCCGCGTGACGCGCAAATGTTTACAAGAAACAGCGCCACCGCATAAAGTTTGCGAGGTTCCTCATGGACCAGCAAAAACCCACCGTTCAGCGCTGTTGAACACCCAACGCCCCGAAAAACAAATCCGCACCACAAGTCAGATGTATCGTAAAAGAAAAAAGAAACGCGATATTTATTCTAGTACTCGGTCGAGTGCGAGAGGGGTTGACGTTGTGGAGCAAAGGCGCCACCGCCGTCTTCTTGGATCGTTGGTCACCGTAGGGCGCCGCCGCGGCTTTTGTGTAGCTGCGACGGCGTCGGACGTCGAAAGAAATCCAGCAACGTCGGCGCATCCTCCAAAATTTGGCGCCGTGCAAACCAATACATTGCGCCAATGATTGAATGGCGGCAACTAGCGAGATTCGTATCGAGCTCGTGTGGTGCTGATACACTGTACTTTCGGAACATGCGCCAAAAGCTTTGGAAAAGCTGCCGCTGCAAACTCTGGAAGTGTTGGAATTGCATTCAGCAGGTGCCTATTGGATCGAACTTGGGGTGACTTGAGAACTAGATTTCGATATGGTGGGATAAACTCGACAGAGTTTCAGAACCCAAATTTGAGTGGGTTAAACTATCTCTGCCAGCAAAAGCCCATCGGATGCCTCGTTCTTGGCCGCCCTGATCATCGCGTGTCGATTACGCTGACCATTTCGACCGGAGGTCGCAACGTCAGCTTCAACCTCACCCCTACACCACCTCTTGGTCACGACTGACACGATTTCTGCCTGGCGCATACAAATGCCAAGTGTAAAGCAGAGTACCGCGCTCTTCTTGTTCCAAGCGACAACACCACCCTTGGCTTGTGCGAAGCGAATCAGAGAATCAAGAGCTCCAAACAGTCGAGCTTCCAAGGTGTGGCATGGCCTTCTTCCGCTCTCTCTCTCTTCACCACCCACGAAGCCGTCCGCCTGTGTAGCGAGCACAGTTGGACCAGCGCGCGTACACGTACGTTTGCATTCATCGCTTCTTCTATGCGGCGGCCGGCCGGCGGCCGTCGTTGGGCCGCTTCAACCCGCACTACAGTTGCAACACCCACAATAAACTGAAGCATACCGTACGGTTCACTGGGGCAATGCTGCTTCGGCCCCGTCAACTCGCGGCGGTGTGGCGGCGCGCAATGCGCTTGCTTGCGCATCCAAGCGGAGCCCACTGTGCCAGCATGGATCACCGCGTCGACGCGGATACCGCGCCATACAATAACGCCGTGGGTTTTTGCTCGAGGGTTTAACTTGTCGCTTCTTGGCGCGGCTGAAGCGGGACGCAGTGGGCCGTGCTCGCCGCATCCACCTCTCCCATGCGTGGATTTCTCGCCCTCCTCTTCGCTGCGCTGTCGCCCGACCAGCCAAGGCGGCCCATCATGCGCAGCGCCATCAAAGAGTGAAGGTGTACGCTCTCGTCCTGCCTGCGACTGGACGCCTGCGCTTCAGGAAATGAAGCAGCGGTCACCCGCGTCCGCTCATCAATGCGGTAAAATGCGCCAGGATCGCCCCTGGGAGCCAAGCAGAGCGATGACAGGGCTTCTCGGCGCTATCTTCCATCAACATCCGCGATGCTCTCGCCATGCCGCGCGTGTCCTTCACCAAACATGCAAATCACTCTTAATTCAGTACAATATGCTATTTTTATCAATTACCTACTGAATTAAGTGTGATAAGCAGCAGCACTGGTCGTCCTTGGCCATTTCCCGGTCCACTCGCCAACTCGCGAGCGCTGGAGCAGCTCAGTAGATGTATTCGTAAGGCGTGGAGGTGCCCAGGCGCATCTGGAACTCGCCGAACAGGTCGACGTTGAGCGCCTGCTGCATGCGGGAGACGACGCCGTCCGCAAAGCCGCGCAGTCGGTCGTCGAGCATCGACAGATCGAGCGCCTGCACCTCGTCGAACTTGTCGAGGTTGATGCGGCAGACCTTGCCGGAGTACACGGCACCGGAGTAGGACGGCACGAAGAAGCCGTACTTGCCCGAGACGAAGCCGCCGCGGAAGCCGCGCAGCTCGCGGTCGGCGTAGTCCGTCACCTGACTGCGCAGCGCAGCGGTCAGGTCCAGCATGGACACGCCCCCCGCCGTGAAGTTCCGCGTGTCGATGCGCACGAGCTTGCCGGAGAACTGCGATGAGTCCGCGGGGACGTACGATCGCGCGCGGTATGGGACCAGAAACACGAAGTACTTGTAGCCGAAGCCGCGCTGGAAGCCGCGCAGGTCATCATCGACGCTGTCCGCCAGGTCGAGGAGCTCCACCGACTGGAAATCGCGTAGGTCAACGCGTGCTACCATGCCGCTGTACGTGTTCTTCAGGTCTGCGGCGGCGTTGATGCGGATGTGGTTCGACGGCACAAAGTACGCGAAGTTGTTGACTACAGAAGCAGCTCCATCACGTCAATCGTGGGCTTCCCAGTTGGGTCGAGTGCGACCGCAGCGTACCTGTCACGGCGCCGCTAAACCCAGCAAGCTGCTTGTGCGTCTGCGTCAGGTCGAGGCTGCCAGAGACCTGAAAGGTGCTTCCGAGCTCCACACGGACAACTTTGCCCGAGTTCGGAACCGGAAACTCGCGCAAGTTGGTCAACAGCTCGTCGCCCTGAAGCGGCCGCTCCGATGGCACCAAGTACGCCGCTGATCCGTCTGGATGAGCAAGTACGTGAGCCATTCAATCATGCAGAAGATGGTTAGATACATCTTTCGGCAGCGATGGGAGTGGCTAGTGGTCACGCACAGACGACGGCGCCGCTGAAGCCGACGAACGACGGGTTGACCTCAGCCAAGTCGAGCACGCGCAGCCCGGCGGCGTTGAAGTCATTCAGCGAGAACCGCACGAGCTTCCCGCTCAGCCCGAACGCGTTCGTACCGGGCACGAGGTATCCGTATGTGCCGTCGGTGAACGCTGAGGAGAAGCCCGTGAGGTTGGCGTTGACTGCTGTGAGATCGAGCGTCTCGATGACGGGCCTTGTCGACGCGAACGTCGGCGTGGAGATGCGCACCACGGTGCCAAAGAAGGACAGGCCGTTGTAGTTCGGCGATAAGTAGAGGTACTCCGTGTCCAGTATGAGCCGCGACGGCGTACCGAACCCGACGTGCGTCGCCGAGGGCGTGTACTGCGACTCGAGCACGACGCGCCACGCGGTTCGAGTGTACCTCGCGTCGTCTTCGGCAGGTACGAGATACGTTTCGTTCACGTAAGGCGCGGGCGTGAACACGGTGAACGCTCCGGAGAACCCTTTCAGCCGTGAGTCCACCGCCGCCAGGTCAACCACCGAGACCTGGGACGCGTACGGCCCCATGCCGTTCCGAGTATTGTAGTCGCTGAACTCGAGGAACCGCGCCGGCCGCGGCCGCTTTTTGCCTTGGATGTCGAGCTGGATGCGCACGACGAAGCCGTGGAAGCCGCCGTTGAAATGAGGAACCAGGAAAGCGTACTTGGAGGCTGTATCCGCATCAGATACGATGAGAAACGACGATTTGCCCATGTGAAACGAGACGGTGGAGCTTACCGAAGATTGTGAAGTTCTTGGAAACGACCAGCGAGCTGTTGTCCAGTCCTGCCTTGACGGTGATCGCATACACTCGACACGAGTAAGTAGGGAGCGTGATGATGTTGCCGCTGACCGCCGTCGAGTAGCTTTGGCCCGCCCCGAACAGCGAGGCGATCGTCGGCGTCGTGGTTGCATTGGTCGGTAGGATCCGGTAGTAGATCTGAGCGGCGAGTTGATGCGTGAACACCCTCGTCGTGACTTGCGTCGTGAACACGCCGCCGTCCGGATATAGCGTAGGGGCGCTCGACGTCCCCTGCCACTCGTAGTAAACGCCCGTGGGGAAGTCCAGGAAGGCCTCAGGGTGCGCGTACCGGTCCGTGTGCGACACATAGCACACCGTCGTGCCCGTCTCGTAATCGAACGAGAGGCACTTGGTGTCTGCGACGCACCGCTGGGCGCAGTCAGCGGCTAAGGACCCTGGAAAGATGCCGCCGTCCATCATACCGCGCATGCCCTTGCCGTTGACCGCGCAAAACTTGTCCAGCACACTTGAGCTCGCGGTTAACCGCCGCTGCGCCACCATGAGCGTCAGTTCATGGTGAACAGTATCGTGCGGCGTGATCCCCACCAGCGAAAGGAACGCACTGGAGGCACAGAGATGGACGCGTCCCGTTAGAACTGCGGGTCTGACACCGCATGCGAGTGTGTTGATCCGATGTACTAGTCGCGAGCTGACGTGAGGATCCCGGCCTCCACCACAACGTGAGCCTTGGTGGCCGTATCAAAGACGAGCGACGCGTCTGGTACCGCCGCTGCATTGACCACGGCGAGTCCAACAACAGCGAAAAGACCCCACGCGGTGGGTGCCATCGCTCGCATGCGGCACTTTGCTCGTCCCGAAGTGTGAGCTGCCGACCGTTTTGGAGCGAGTCACAGGAAAAAATAGCCCCGCGGCCCCGGTGGTCCTTGCAAAAGAAGAGCGTTACGATATATCGTGTTGAACTGTTGCAGTGGGAAGCAGACTCTACGTGTGCGTCTCTCGCTACTATACAGCAACCTTCCCGACACTACGTGCTTCGCTCGTCGTCTAATCTCTCGCCCATGGCTTCACGTCTCGATCTGCAGACTCAAGTTCGACGATGACGTCTCCGCCTCCGAGGTGTTCTCTTCCGGCGACGACGGCGAGCGGTTGTTGCCGTAGGCATCTCGGTCACGGCGATGCTTGGAGGTAGCCTCACGCGGCGACGCTCGAGCTCCATGCTTGGTCTCCAGCGACGACCGGATCTCGCCGATCGACGAGCCGTCGAACGGAACCACTTTCTCGACCGACAGCGGCTTCATGCGGCTCTTCTCGGTCGACGGCGTCGGGGACACGATCTTGAGCGGGCTGACGACGTTGGAGGACGTGCCAGACACGATGCTCTTGAGCGGAGACATGCTGGAGGAGTTCTTGGAGGCCCGGATGATCTTACCCGGCGCGGCGAGAATGGTCCTGGGCGATTTCTTCGTGACCTTCTCCTTCTTGGCGTCTTTTGCTTGCTGCGACTGCTGCGTCTCGTCGCGTTTCCCGGTCGACGGTGCACGCAGGTGCTGCGGCGGCTTCCCGGCGTCTGTTGCTGTCTGCTTCTTTGCTGACCCAGCTTTGCTCTTGTCGTCGCTGGCATCGCCCGTCTTCGCTGGCTTGACGGCCACGCTCATCATCTTTGTCACACTCGTTTTGGCCGCCGCTAGCGAAGACTGGGCAGTCACAGTATCGCCGATGCCGGCCGCTTTGGTCCCAATGATGGCGCTCATGCTCGCTGAGCGAGCCGGATGTGGGGATTCATTGCTCTCGGCCGGGTCCGCAGACGCCCTGCCGGTCTCTCTACCCTTCTCTGGGGTCTCTGGCCCAGCCTCACCCTCGGTCTTGAGGCCATGACGACGACCGAGAAGGTCAACAGACGAGTGGCTCCTCATCGGGATCTGCGTCTTCTGCTGTTGCTTCAACTGCTTCTCCTCCCGCAGCCGCTTCATCTCGTTGTCGCGATCCGCCTTGGACAAGGCGACGCTGAATTCGTAGATGGTGCTAAAAAAACTCGCCGGCACCGGCAATCGCCGCAGCATTGGACATTCCGGTAGCCTCAGGTGCTGGTGCGGCGGCGGAGTCGTCGTCTGGATCCCTGTCAAACCGCTTCATCGTCTTCTGAAGCAGCTGCATGGTCTGCTCCAGGTTCTCCTTGAGGGCCGCGGTGGTCGTCGTTGCTGTCTCGAGGAACGTGGTCATCGCCGGCACGAAAGCGTCGCCCGCCTCTTGCTCTTCGATCGAGTTCTTGAGCTTCTGGGCCGCCAGCTCCCCTGAGATGGTCTCGATCACCTCGCTGACTTTGTTCATGTCGCCCTGCAGCTCGGGGATGGGGACGTTCTGAACGTCGTAGAGCGACGCGAGCGAGTCGCCGAGGTGCACGATGTTGCCCTTCTTGTGCCGGATCATGCGCGCGACGTAGTGCAGCAGCGTGACCGACCTGTCGACGGACTTGAGCTGCGCCAGCTTGGTCAGGTCGTTCAGCCGGAAACCCTTAGCGTTGCCGCGGTTGGTGCCGTTGTTCATTTTGTTGCCGACCTGGAGGATCACCTGCAGCACGCTCTTGAACTCGACGCTGTCCGCGATCTCCCTGCTCGCGTTGCGCACCTTTGAGATCTTCTCTTCGAGGTCACGAACAAGCCCTGGGAACTGGAGAGCCGCGAGCAACGAGGAGAGTCGCTGTTTGAGTCGTGGGACCGTCATGAGCTCCTTGAGGATGCGCTTGGCCTCGTTGAGCGTCATTGGGTCACCCTGAAACGCGGTGATCGCCGCCATCTCCTCCTCCGTCGGCGAGATCTTGATCAGCCCCTGCACATGCTCCAGGTTGAGCACGTTCGTGTCCACCTTCATGATCGCCTCACGCAGAGCCGCGTTGCTGACGCGGAACTGCTTGACGATGATTGAGATGTTGTTGGCTCGCGATCGGTCGATCAGGAACACGACGCGGGGAGATGCGAGCGGCGATCCTGGACTCATGGGTCCCAAGTCGAGAGACCCGGAGCGCTGGCGGCCGCCAGTCACCGGGCCGTCCTTGTTGGGCGGTGGGAACTCGTTTTCGAGCGCCGCTAGGTCTGAATCGCTGAGTACCAGCGGCACCTCGTTGTTCTGGTTGCTGCTCTCGCGGTCAATCTCTTCCCAGACAGTGCCTTTAATTGCGTCGCCACGGAGGTGCTGCCAGTAGAATGGACGCGTTGTCTGCTTGACAGGCGGCGGGATCGCCAGCGCCAAGTGGGCTCGGCGTCCTGCTGGAGTGCCAGCTGCTACACCCGTTCCGATCCCTCCCGGCGCTGCCTCTGGAGCATTTTTACTAGGCAAAATGGTGTCCGGTGTCCAACAAGTCGGCGATGAGCCCCGCCATGCGCATCTTGGCCTTCACCGACTCGGCGGGGGCGTTCATGGCCAGCAGCTTGAAGAATTTGGCGTACTCGGGGTCGTCTTTGACTTTAACCGGCGCGGCAACAGCTGGACCCGGCTGAGAGCTTGGCATGAACGCGTCTGGTGTGTCTAGGAGGTCGGCGTTGAGTCCGGCCATGCGTATTTTCGCCTTGACTGACTCGGTCGGCGCGTTCATCGCAAGCAACTTGAAGAACTTCGCGTACTCGGGGCCATCTCTGACTTTAACAGGAGGTTTTACCGCCGTTGCTGCCGCTGGGGGCGTCAAATCCGCGTCCGGCCTGTCTAAAAGATCGGCATTGAGCCCAGCCATGCGCATCTTTGCCTTGACCGACTCACTGGGAGCTCCCATAGACAGCAGCTTGAAGAACTTGGCGTAGTTGGGGTCGTCCTTGACCTTCACTGCTGATGGGGCGGGAGCAGCGCCTGGCATATCCGCGTCGGGAGTGTCGAGAAGGTCGGGGTTCAGTCCAGCCATGCGGATCTTGCCCTTGACGGACTCGGCTGGGGCTCCCATGGATAACAGTTTGAAGAACTTTGCGTAGTCAGGATGATCCTTCACCTTTAGTACCGGCTGTGCAGCTTCGGGGGCCGGTGTACTCGACGCTTCTGCCTGCGTGCTCGGCATTTCAGCGTCGGGAGTGTCAAGTAGCGCAGGATTCAAGCCTGCCTGGGTAATCTTTGCCTTTACCGCCGCTGAAGGCGCGCCCATAGACAGCAATTTGAAGAACTTGGCGTACTCGGGGTCGTTCTTAACAAGCGTTTTGCGTGTCTGTAGCACAACCGCTGCTGTTGTAGCGGCTGGAGCTGCATCTGCAGTCGGAGCAGCAGCGACTGGACCATCCAACAGATCAGGATCGAGCCCAGCCTGGACCATCTTGGCCTTGACAGCGGCCAACGGAGCCCCCATCGAGAGCAGCTTCTTGAATTTCGATACGTCGGTCGTGGCGGGGTCAGCAGCAACTTGGGCAGCCAGTGGAGCTGGCGGTGGCGGAGCAGTCTCCGCTTGCTGCTGATCTAATAGGCTTGGATCCACGCCAGCTTGCACCATTTTGGCCTTGACGGCAGCGATTGGCGCGCCCATGGCTAGCAGCTTGCGGAATTTTGAGACATCCGCCGCCGAAGTCGACTCAGCAGTAGCTACAACCGGTTGACTAGTAGTCGCCGTAGTCGACGCACCACTAGCAGCGCGCGGGCTCGGCGCGAAGCCCTGCGGCTCTTCGTCGAGTAGATTCGGGTCGACTCCCGCTTGCTGCATCTTGGTGCGGACGGCCTCCCGGGGGGCGCCTATCGCCAGCAGTTTGCGAAACCGAGAGAGGTCATTGACGGAGGCTGGTGGGGCAGCCGCAGGAACACTTTCGGCGGTGCGTACTTCAGCATCTGGGATGCTAATCGGTGGTAGCGGCAGCGATGGGAGCGCAAGTGAACTCCTCGAGCCAGTCTCACTAGCGGCAGTCCGAGTTGTGGGGTCAGGGGAGACCTCCTCGAGGACAAAGAGAGACTGAGATACGTGCGAAGGGAACACGGGGCGCTTGGCGTCCTTCCTCACACTTGCCGTGGCAATTGGGGTGCATGCTGGAGTCGCACCAAGCCCTGGACCCTTTCGGAAGCTCTGGAACAGCGGGAGCGACAGTTTGATGTTGGCGCGCCTGTGTGACTCGCCAGAGTCCTCCACTGGAGACCCGGCACTTGGTTCGTGGCTCTCGTCAACAGACTCCGTGTGCGCTTCGGACGCCACACGCTCGTCTCTCGGTTCATCTGGGGTGGAAGCACTGAGGTTGTCGGCGAACAACGCAAACTTGACGCGCTTGTGCGCAGTGTCTGGAGCCGCCGACTGTGGCGAGACACTCGCATCCCGAACGTCGCTGGCACGTCGTTGTGGGCTGGTCTTCTTCGGACTTCGGCCGTGTCGACTCAGGCTCTGCTCCAACAAGTCTACTACGCCTTTGGCCATGGACGTCTTCGCGTCTGCGAGTGAGGCCGAGATTTGAGCCAGTAGGCCCGTGGGTTTCGCGCTTGTCTCTTGGTCTAGCTGCTGAGAGTGCTGCTGAAGCTGCGACAGCACTTCCGGCAGCAGCGACGCGTCCACCACAGCGTTTTTGCTGCCCTTTCGGGGGCTCCCTGATGATTTCTGGGGCGACTTGGCGCCACCTTCAGCCCCAAAACCACTGGAAGTGCCTGGGATGTGAAGCTTAAACTTGGAAGCGCTGCGCATGTCGACGTTTTTCTCGCGCCGATCGTGTGGGGAAGCCGCACTGCTCTCCGTTAAGTCAACGCTATACGATACCTTGCCAGCCTCCTCTGACACCTTGGCGAACGGAGGCTGCTTGGTCTCAGCTTCGGTTGGTGCGTCGGATGGACTGGCATCCATGCAGATCCGGAAGATGAAGGCAGCTCTAGCCATCGGCATCTCATCCGTGCCTGGAACGTTGGACTTGAGGTTGCCCGATCGGATGCGTTTTAGAAACGACAACGCGCCAGCGTCTTTGAGCTCGGCGTACATGGCATTTCGCTGCGGTGACGACGTGCTCGACGACACCAGCGCCTCGAGCAGCATGGTCGTCGCCATGTGCAGACCCGGGTCTCCGTCTTGGTGATTCTCGAAAATTGGTGTAAACAGACCGAACCTATGGCCATCACTGCTCTTGCAACTGTCGAGGCCACTCAGTACGGCCGCGCGACCGGTAGCACCGTCGCGGCAAATGATCGTCAGCAAACGGAGGACGCGGGCCTTAAGCGTTCGCAGCGATGTGGACTGAAACGTCGCGAGCAGGTCGCCGCAGAACTTGTGCTCTTGGATCAGAGCGGCATTGCCGCCCTCGTGGCAGATGAGTACGAACAGAACGTTGAGGATTTCCCCCGGAACGATTGGCGCGGTCGCCTTGTCCGTCCGCAGCAGCGTCATGAGCGCTGAAAGGCCGCGCTCCGCTAGAAACTGCGCACTCCAGACACTGCAGTCGACGGAAGATGCTGATCAGATCAAATTTGAACCTTAACGAGGCAGTAGGGCGACACCATACCTATCTCGGAGCAGGATGTTGATGCGAATGGCGCGGAACAGGTCGCTGATCGGCGCCATTTCATCGTGGAGGCGCTCTACCTGCTGCACGCACTGGTGCGGCTCGAGCCACTCCTGCTGCTGCCCACTCTCCCGTGCCAGCTTGCTCCTGTCAATCGGATGCACACGAAATAGTGAAACGTCTCATCGAGGGGCTGGGCTCTATCGTTGGCCCTCGCATCGACAATCGACTTGACTTACAGGAAGACATACATCCACTTCGTCTCAATGGACTCCATGGAGTTGAGCTCGGCTGCGAGCTCGGGTCCCACCCTCTTCCATTGCAGGATCTCGTCAAATAGGCGCTGCACCTCCGGAGCTGCTGGGGCCGACGGGATCTGTTCAAGGAGAGCACACGGCGTAAGCACCAAGCTTTGGTGCAAGGAGAGGAGTTACGGCTATACTACTCACCTCAGGACACCCTGACAGGAAGCGCACGCTCAGGTCACTCGACGCCGAGTTCCCCATGATGCTTGCAACGAGCTCCGAACTCAGCCGACTTCCTAATGTGCTGGACGTGCGATCACACTCACGCGTTCTCCGCCGATTGCCGCGTCACCACCGCTGGAGGTCCGTGCTGGTGGTTCTTTTCTCGTTTTGCTGCCCAGCTATGAGCGCTGGACCTGCACCGGAAGAGCGTGCCTGTCGAGTAACGGACAGAGTCACGTCGGCACCAAGAGCTGCTTGTGCTATTTTAGACTTCGCGCCCTCGGTCGAAGCGGACACCACACCCTTTGCATTGCCCGACAACTTGCTTTCCCATTTTCGAAAGTGAACGGCACTCTCATGCATCGGTACTGATGTCCAAAGTTCAATGCGCATTGGTTTCAATGCTCTCGATGGTTTCACATCGCACGGGGGCGGTTCGCAGTCTCAAGAGAAGGTTGAGAGCGATCTCTTGGATTTGGTGAAGAAGCGGTGTCCCGTATCCGCATACGGCTGCCTCATTTAGCTTTGCTTGAGTACATGGATGGACGCCAAGATGGACAGAAGACGCGTGAACCCGTTATACAAACTCGCGTCAAGCGTTCCATCGCTGGTGCTACTGGCCATCGCTGGTCTCCAGCTCGCCGACGCGCGGATCTTCCTCCCGGCCGCGCTGTTTCGCAATGACTCGGGCAGCACCGCTGTCTCCAGCTCGACGACGTGTGATGCAGGCAGCCAGTACTACGATCAGTCCGTCTTGGGCTGCAACACCTGCATTGCAGGACTCGGCACGTCCACCGCATCGAATCCGCTGCTGGTACGCCACCAGGTGGCAGCCACCTAGCGCCACTATCCATCCATCCCTTGTATACTTCGTCTACGTACTAAGGACGGTTCGATTGCGCTGCAGATCCCGGACAACCAGACCACCAACGCGCTGGCAACCGCCTGCACGTGCTCGTACGTTGCTTGACACGAGTGATTTGTCTGCGTCCTGGTTAATCACATCACTCAGAGGCGCTCACCTGCATCTTTGTGTCTAGCAAGGGCTCAATCTGGACCGAACGCTCAAGTTCTTCGTGCGACTCGACGTGGCCGGCACCATGCAACACCGACACGTGCACGGAATGTCCGTCCGACTCGGTTCCGTCTCGCGATGCATCACGTTGCATGCCGTGCGGCAACTCCACTTTGGGGATATCGGACTCCACACGTGACTGCGAATGCGCCAGCAACTCGATCCTGCTCGAGAAGAGCGCGGCAAGGCCCGAAAGCACAACTAGCTGTTCGATGCGTCGATTGTGACTCAGCCGACTCCCTTTGGATGCCAGGCTGGCGAATTCCTCGATGCCAAGGAGTGCGTCTTGTGCGAGAACGGAACGCGCGCGGATGCGGCGACCAACACGTGCCAGCCGTGCCCGGACGCGGCAATGATCTACACGGAAGCTTCCGGTGTCGGCGAGTGCGCTTGCTCGGATGGGTACTCGCTGGTCGAGAGCACGTGGCTCAATACGCAGCGGTGTCTACCGTCTATGCAGCTCCAGGTTGTTAACAGCAAGGTCGACTTGAGTGCATCGGCGATCCTGAAGTTCTCGAGTTTCCTGACATCGGAGACTGGTAGCAGCTCGACAGCTGTCTCCGTCACCAGCAGTCTCTACCAGGACCTCTTCTTGCTGGCAGCTACCAACTGCTACTTCTACGAGAGCGAACGCAGCAGCCAATACTGCCAGGTGCTTGGAAATCTGTGCGTATTGCAACACTTTGATCCGTCAGCTCCCTCGTGCGCGTTTTTCGACCTTATACGACGCAGCGGACGCTCAACGGTGGCGCATTCCATCAGCGGGTGGCATTATACGCTCCCATTCCTCAGCTATGCCTCGCCATCCCTCAGTGTTGAGCAGGACACGTCGATTGAGATGCAGGTAACCGCGCAAGTCACAGACTAGGTGCTTTCTTGAACTCACTCGCTCCTCTGTGCCGCGTGCCTGTTAGATGTCGTTTGACGAGACGGTCGAGTTGGGCACGAGCGATCACCTCGAGTTTGTTCTCGCCCGCTATCACGTGAACGGGACGCTCGCCGGCTTTGAGCGACTGACCAACCAGCTTTCGTACTGCCAGAGCGGGTCGATCGCCAGAAATGACGCGTTAGCACTACCGCTGTGGATGCGATTCGGCGTGAGCACCAGCAGCGAGTATTCCTGCGACCTGAACGCACTCTCAGCGGCGCCGCTGTTCCTGTTCGAGCTGTTCCTCGTCGATCTGGCCAAAGAGGACGGCTAAGGTGGACGATACGTCCCTGTTCCCGTGCGGAACCTCAACTACCAGGACGACAACGGCGTGTTCACCAACGAGAATGCGCGAGCAGCGGACGTTGCGAACGACTTTCTCAGCCACCGTTTCTTCCTCTTCGACACGCAGTCGGGTATTCCCGCCGGGCAGACCAAGCCAAGCGTCGTTCGATACGCAAAGAGCCTCACGCTGACGGTCAAGACCCAGTCGACCGACTCCAAGCGGATGTACCCGCCTCTGCTGACAATCCAATACGTCGACACGCAGAACTTGCGCTCGGTCCCGGTGGCACTCAACGTCGTCTACGCGTCTGATACGTCCAGCTTCTGGTCGTTCGCCGTCTCGCTGTTCGTCCTGGCGTGTGTGTTCGCGGCGTGCCGAGTGTTTCTGCACACGTTCACGTGGCAACGGTGCAGTACGCGCAATGAGGAAGTGGCGACAGCCTTGGCGCAGTCGATGGCGTTCTTGGTGACGACCGCGATGGCGAACTTTGCCAGCGTCGCGTTCGCGGTGCTGCTGATCTTGTGCAGCTATTGCCTCGTGTTCTTCAAGCTGCAAGCCAGCGTCTACCTGCTGCTGCCTGAAGTGCAGTACCACATCTACTCGAAGGGTAAGGACGAGTACTACCCGTTCCGAGTCCTGCTGCCGCTGGCATTCACGTTCCAGCTCGTGCACATGCTCCACATCATCTACCGACAGTCGCAGGTTCGGCTCTTTTTCATTGACTGGGAGAAGCCACGGGCGGTGCTGGTCGACTCGGACTCTTCCGCACCTCAGAGCGCGCCGGTGAGCATCTGGCGCACGATCCTCGTCGCGAACGAGTGGAACGAGCTGCAGACGATGCGGCGCTCGTCGCTGGTGCTCACGCTTGTCGTGGTAATCTTCTTGCTGTACGGATGCGACCTGCGATCGATTGCGCTTCCGCTCCCAAAATCTCAGATGAAATACTACCACGCGTCGACGGCTGGGTCTCCTTCCGATGCAGCGACACACTTCAATCCAGCGCTTCGATTCGCCAACGTTGCGTGGTGGTGGCTCGTCGTCTGGGTCTCTCAGCGGCTGTGGCGGTGGGCCATCTACGAGCGATACATCGACGAGCCGAGAGAGAACCTCTTCATCGACCTGTGCACCGTCGCCAAGGTGAGCTGCATCTTCCTCGACGAGCCGTATCATGGGTACTACCTCCACTGCCGCTCGCCGCACCCGTTCGCGGACGGGACCATGGGCGAGCTGGTGGATCAGTTCCGCCAGGAAGAGGCTGGCATGACCGTCGGCCGGCACCTCGACGTCACGCTCCCCAAGTGCCAGGCGTTCGAGCTGTTCGTGACGAGGAAGTGGAAGCGCAAGTTCCAGACGCTGCTGACTGCTGTCCGAGGAGAAGACCGACTCGCCGAAGAGAAGGCGGCAGCTCAACGACGCGCTCAGCGATCGAAAGCTGGAGCTCGAGCGCGTGGCGGCGCTGGACAAACTACGTCGACCCTCTTGTCGTGGAATCTGCACAACAACAACACCGAGCCAGCGACGTCGGCGATGGTGAATCAGGCCACCGCAATGAGCGACTTCCTCAAGGCGTTCATCGAGAACCAGAGCGAGGCCTTCCGCTGGCGCGTCTACCGCGCGCACACGTGTTTCACTCGGTTCCTAGGCATCCCTCCGGATATGTCGGTGAGCCGCCAGTCGCTCCTGCTTCCAGGTATGTGCTGCGCCTAGCGTGAGCTTGGCTGTCGCTTGAAACTTGCGAAATGATATGTGCTGACATTGCACGCCAATTCCGTAGACTCGAACGGCTCGTTTGCCAAGGCGGCGCTGCTTCTCGGCGTGGAGAACGACCTCACGCTCTTGAACATACTGGTAAGTGGCGTTCGGAGCTTCTCACAATGCACGGGAAGGCTAACTCCGCCATTCGCTTCCGTCGGGCAGTGCTTCTGCTGCTTTGACTTGTGGTTGGAGAGCCACGCGACGTCGGCGCTCGCGACCTTCCTGCTGGAGAAGCTGATCTTGGCGATCCGCGCCCGATACGGAAGCCAGAACATCGCTCGTAACACCCTCGTCGACGCGCGGTTCCTCATCTGAAAGGACGCAACGCGAATTGGTTTGGATTGTAGGGTTGTATTCAGACATGAATATCAAAACGGCGAAGCCTAGCCAGAAACCAGGACGCGGTCATTCCTGGACGAGCCTGAGGCTTTCACGCACGCTCTTGCGATGGGTCTCACGGTCGGAACTGCATGCGTCGTGCCCATGCGAGCTCGCTGCTGTCCTCCGATACGACGGTCGACCACCGCAGCGCCGCGAACGTGGCCGGAAGGCTGGAATCGGCGTGACGGGCATCGAACTGCGCCTTGCACGTCTCGAGAACCTGTCCGTCTTGCGCGAGCGCCTGCTCGTCGATGGAGCTGCCTGTGTCGCCCGTGCACAGCTCCGGCACGCACACGCTGATCAGGTACGAGCACAGCGTGGGCTCGTCGATCTTGTCCACGGACGCGGCGCTCGGACGCGACTTGCAGCACGTGTACACGACCTTGGAGCTGCGCAGCTCGCCGTTCTCGTCGCAGTGCTGGCCGCCGGCAAAGTAGTGCGCCACGTCCGTCTCGTACATGGCTGGGACCTCGGCGCCCGCGAGCGACTGCGAGTCCCCGGGGGCAACGAACTTGCCCATGCTCCAGTCGCTCGGGCGAGTGCCGTCGGGCTCCTGGTGGAACTGCCGCACCTCCTTCTTGTAGCAGACCTCGTACGTCCACCAGCCCGCGGACGCCACGACGCACTCGCCGTCCATGACCTTGTCGACGATCGCGGCCTTGCGCTGCCGCTCGTCGGCCGACGCGGCCAGCCGCTCCTGTGCCCGCGCCGCCATAGAGTCTACGAGCTGCGTGTTCATGCACTGCTGCAGCTCGTCGTGGTAGAACGCCCACCTGCGCGCGGTCGATCACGCATGCAGCTTTCATTAGTGATCATTGGATGTCTTCAACAGTGTGGAGACGCTGCTGACGCACCCGATGTGGCGTTTGCAGCTACTGCAGCGCAGGTCGCGCCAGCTGTAGCCGTCGAACACGGTCGCCTTGTTGGAGAACGCGTCGCCCTCGATGCCGATGGCCTTCCGGAACCCGGCCAGCTCGAACTCGGCCTGCCAGCGACGAGATCGTTAGTGTGTGGATGATACAGGCAGCTTGGGCCTGAGTGGGCTCCATTGCCGAGCCAATGCAGCGACTCACCCGGCTGGGGTTCACGAACGTGAAGATCTCGGCGTTGTCGCCGAACACGGCCTCCCGGCGCGAGGAGATGGCCTTGGACGTGTCATGCAGCTCGATAAAGTCCCTGCCGCACCCGCAGTTGCACTTGTCAGCCACGCACAAAATCTACACCACCACATGAGCGAGTCGGGAGGGCATAGGACGCACTCCTTGTAGGCGACGGTGGCCCCGCAGACGCGGCAGCGCACGGCGACGCCCTCGTGCTCGTGTTCATGCTCGTGCTCGTGCTCGTCGTGCTCGTAGGCCAGCGCGCGGCTACCGGTCGTGGCCACCGAGTTGTCGCGCTCGACCACGATGCCCGACTGCGCGCTCGCGGGCGCCGCCAGCAGCGCCAGCGCCAGCGCCAGAAGCAGCGGCAGCGACCGACGCATTCCCATTCTCGTCGATCAGAAATGACGTCGCCGCCGAAAGCGCTGCACGCAAAAATGTGTTTTTTTCGACCAATCACAGTACATTCATACCTAGTTTCAACCAATGATATCGTGCAACGTCGCGGATAAACAGTGTGGTCCACAAAAAATAACACGAATGTTGACCTCTACCGTTGTATCATAAAGGTATCCGCCCGATCCATCGGACACTTGGATTGATAAGCATGGGGAAGCGGGGCGGCGGCGGCGGCGGCGGCGGCGGCGCGCAGGCGAGCAACGCCAAGGAGATGAAGCTGTTCCTGTCGCACCGCATGTGGCGCGAGCACTGGTACGTGCTGGCGGGCGCGGGCGTGATCGTCGTGGCGCTGTTCGCGTCCGCGTTCGTGCAGTTCGCCGGCTCCTCGGAGCGCATGCACCGCGTGGAGGCGTCGGACGCGGCGCTCGTGGGCCGCGTGTTCCGCTCCGGAGAGCCCTGGGTCGTGCTCTGCGCGCAGCCGGACGACGTCGTGCCCGAGGTCGTGGACGAGCTGCCCAAGCGGCTCAAGGGCCGCGCCAGCGTCGGCGTCATGGACTGCACCCAGCCGCTGGCCTCCTCGTCCGGCAAGAGCGTGTTCGCGACCTACGGCATCAAGAAGAGCGTCAAGCCGACGGTCTTCACGGTCGCCAACGGGGACGCACCCAAGCAGGTAGTCAGTAGGCTGGTTGCGGAGCTGGATGGCGTGCTTGTGGGTCTAATGGACGCGCTGATGTAGGTCTTCCTGGGCGACCTGCAGTCGACCAGGGCGCTGGCCAAGCGCGTGCTCGCGCAGACCAAGAAGACGATCGTGCAGGTGCGCAGCTCGGCGCAACTCGAGTCGCGCTGCCTGGACAGGGACGCGTGCGTGCTGCTCCTGCGCGGTCAGCGGCTCGAGCCGTACGAGAACCAGTGGATCAAGACGCTCATGTACATGCACCGCGCGGTCGCGTTCGTGTGGGCGGACGCCAGGGATCTCAAGCTGTCGATCGAGGCGTCGCTGCCTGCGGTGGGCGCGGGCGAGCACCGGCTCGTGCTGTTCCGCCGGGAGGGTGACGACAAGAAGACACGGCGGCTGACGGCCAGGGCGTACCGCAACGTCGTGTTCGACGCCATGCCCGTCGGCATGTTCCTGGAAGAGAATCTGGCCAGCGGCGTCACGCTCAAGCCGCTGGCCAGGAAGCCGACGCTCAAGAAGCGCCAGCCGTCGGGGTCGTCGGACAGTCGGCCGCGCCGCCGAGCGCGTCAAGGAGGCGACAATCAACCAGAGGAAGAGGACGAGCATGAAGAGGACTATGTCAGCGGTCGTGATGAGGCCCCAGAGCGCAGCACCGAAGACCAGGGAGAAGAGGAGGAAGAGGTGCTGGACCTCGACGACGAGTAGTCGGGAGGGTGAGCACGACCGTGTGCAACACGGGGATGAACATCGAACGCACGTTGTGGTTTACAGCTTTACGGCACGGTAGTGTACTCTACTCTAGTTGCTCTCACCCGACAGACCGCCGCGGGTGACGCTCGCTGCACCAGGGCGGCTCCGAGTGCAGGATCCTGGACTTCTTCCTCTGTGGCCGCTTGTTGCCTTCCGCTCGAGCAACCGCCTCCTTCTCCTCCAGCACGGGCTCCACATCAGGCTCTTCTTCTCCTTCTTTATCATCATTCCCAGCCTCCACCGCGTCGCCTTCAACCGTCGGGACGTCGGCCGGTGGGGATGCCAGAGGACTGTTGGCGTCAACCGACTCGGTGGCGAGCAGCTCCGACGGCTTGAACGCCCCGGAGCGTCCTCGCCGCTTCCCCAGCCGCACCGCCGTCTCCTCCTCCTCCTCTCCGGCGGTCGAGCCGCTCACGGCAGCCAGCGCCAGCGGCGGGGAGCGTCTGGGCGGCTCGCTCTTGACGCTGCTCGAGTTGCTGCTGACGCTACCACGCCGGCCCTCGACCGCGTCCATCGTGTAGGCGCGCCGCCTGCGCTGCTGCTGCTCTTTCTCCTTCTCCTTCTCCTTGCCCTTGGCGGCCGCGAGCTGCACCGCCTTGAGCCAGTGCGGCGCCGTGTACTCCTTGAGGCTCGTGTACCCGTCCTGCACCTGCGGCGGCTGGCCCAGGAACTCGGCGAACGCCGAGACCTGTCGCGCGACCGGGTGGCGCTCGATCCACTGGAGAAGCGACTGGAACGTGTCCCGGCGGAGCTCGAGCACCGCCCGGGGCGTCGACAGCCGCCACATGGACCCGAACAGGGACGGAGAGATGGTTTCTTTCTCCGGGAACGGCGGGAGCGTGGGCGTGTCCATGGAGCTGTCAGGAAGCGCCGCGAGGGCGAGGATCTCCTGGATTTTCTCGTACAGGTCCAGGAAGTCGCTGTAGCGGCGGAGGACCGAGTAGACTGCGGACGCCGCGACGGCGTCCACGGGCCGCGCGTCCTCGTCCGCGCTTGGGACGGGCTCGTGGACCGCGATGTCCACGTGGTAGTACCAGACGCCGGTGGACGGCGCGCGCGAGAAGCGCGGGACCGTCAGCGCCCGGCGGGGGGATGTGGGGACGACGTCCGCGTCCATGGCTGGCCGGTCTCTCTCAGGCGGGCGGCCGCAGCTTGACGGGGGATCGGGGAGTGGCAGCGGCCAATATGGTGGCTGCGGACGCGGAGGGTATCGTTGCGGATGCGGATCGCCACCTCCAGCTGGCGGTCCTCACGTCTCGGTCGTCCTGCGGACGCGATCCGTCCACTTTGAGCAGATGGCGGGCCCCAGTGCGGCCCCCTGCGGACGGGATGGCGGCTTTTGCGGCCGGGCCGGTAACTTACGGGCCGCGTGCGGGCTAGACGGGAAGTTGGGGAATAGCCGAAACAGGCAGCGATACATTTATACCTTTGTGGTCCAACGATGCGCGTGGATGGTCGTCCGGCAGGCTCGGGATATGTCGTCGAGCACGCGAAATAACGACCAGCGGCCGAAAAATTAACTTCGACATGAGGCGCCAGTGTCGCACACAAGACGGGCCAGATCTCAGTCCCAGGGACGAAAATTTCGCCGTTTTTTACTTGCAGTTTGTATAGGGATAGCTTCCGTCGGCTCGGGGCTGCTCGCTTCGAGCGCCCAGCACTGCTGGGGTGCAAAGTTGGAATGGCCGAAGTGATGGAGAGGACCAGGAAGAGTCTGGCGTGTACCGGTCGGTATGGTTTACGGCCCATCCCGGCCGGTGGCAGCCACTAAAAGGCGCTAAAGTGACTGCAAAACGCATCCCGAGATCAAGCGGGCGGGTTGCGAGCTTCTGGCCCGGGACGGACGCCGGCCGCGCGCGTCAACATGTATTATAGAGCTCGAACTCGACCCACCCGGCCGGAGGGGGCCGCAGGTGTCCGCGCTCGCGTCCGGCCTCCAGAATCCGTCCGCACGCTAGTGGGTGGACGGCCTGGACTTGTAAACACACAAGTTTACAACAACAACAAAAACACCAGAATTCATCATATAAGTGCATGTACTGATTTAGCTGCATGAATTTCGACACTTTTTTAATTCATTTTTCTTTTTCTTTCTTCGCCAACCCTCCTCAAAATAGCGGCCCGGCCGTCCGCAGGGACGGTAAACTACATCCAGTCTCCCACCGCGTCCCGACCGAGCCCCTCGCCGCCGCACCATGTCCCAGACGCTGGCGGCCGAGTGCCGTCCGCGGTCGTCCACGTGCGCTTCGTCCTGGACGAGGCGCTGGAGGGCGTGTCGGGCTTCCAGCTCGAGGAGGACCCGCACGTTTGGCCCGCCGCGGATGTGGCGTTCGACGACCGCGCGCTCTCGCGGGTCCTCGACCGCAAGCTGCGGGTCCGCGCGGCCCAACTGGTGGATCTGTACGACGACTTCGCGTCCACGCGGCTGCCCGCAGCCATCCGCGCGGCCCAGCACCGCGCGCGGGCGCACGAGCGGGAGAACGCGGAGGAGCTCCTCCTGGGCTTCTTCCAGCGGCGCGACCCGTACAACGACGGCCGCCTCGCGCTCGTGGACCTCGTGGCCGCCGTCCGCGAGCTCGACCTCAGCGGACGCGGCCCGTCCGCACGTGGGGCCGGTAAATTACCGGCCGAAATCCTGCTGGCCCTGGCCCCGGCGGCGGACTGGGACGGACTGGTCGAGTACGGGCCGCTGGTCCCGCTGGCGGCCGAGGCCGCGGACGCGTGGGACGGATGGGAATATTACCGCGAGCCGGACGCGACTGCGGACGAGAAGGGGACGGCCACATTCAAGAGCCCACGGGACGAGAAGGACGGGGGGACGGATGCGGACGGAATGGACGCGGACGAGGCCCGCGCGGTGGCCGCGTTCGAGGCCGTCCACAAGTGGCAGACGCAGCTCCTCGAGGGTAAACTGCGCCAACTACTGGAGGCCGCGGGCGCGACCAACGCCGCGGACGTGGACGGCGAACCGCTGGAAGATGAAGTTGCGGACGACGGCGACGGGCTCGAGGACAAGGCCGCAGCGGACGAGGACGCGGACGACCACCAAGACACGCAGCACGACGCGTCCTCGTCCTCTTCGCTGCTGCCTCGCCCGCTGTTCGTGACAGCGCGGCAGCTTCGCGCGGCGCTCGAGTCGCCGAGCTTGCTACTCAGCGCGCCCGAGACGAACCTCTTCCTGGCGCTCGCACTCGAGTCCTCGTCCCCATCGACCAATGGGGACGAGGGCGAGCCGCTGCTGGCGGTGGCGCCGCTGCCGGAGCTCGTGCGCCGCGCGCGCCGCCTGCTCTTCCGCTTCCAGCGGCGCACGTTCCTCGCTCGCGACCCGGAGGACGCGCTGGCGTCGTACCTGCTGCGGGAGTTCGAGGCGTTCGAGCGCGACACGCTCAAGGGCTCGGCGCAGCACCTGTCGGGCGCGCTGTCGCTCAAGCAGGCCAAACGCGTGGTGCTCGAGGAGCTGCCGCGCCTGGCGCTGTCGCTGCTGCAGGCGGCGCAGTGCGTCGCGCTCTGCGACGCGCGCCGCCACCCGCGCGACGACCGCGTGCGTTACCGCGAGTGCGTGCCCGAGATGGCGGCGTATCTGCGCCAGGACGTGGGCGACGCGCAGCTCGCGGGCGCTGCTGCTGCTGCTGGCTGTGAAGACGCCAAGGCGGCGCTGCTGGCGCTGGCGTCGCGAGAGCGGGAGGAGGAGGTGCGCGCCGCGAGTCTGCGCGTGTTCCGCGCGCTGGACGACAAGCAGCTGGGCGTCGTGTCGCTCGGCAGCTTGGCCGACGCGGCCGCCGACCCCGCGGGCGCCGGCCGCGTCAACTACGCCGTGTTCCAGCACCGCGTGCTGCCCCTGGCGCTCGCCATGGCGCAGCGCCGCCTCGTGGCGGAGCACGGCGGCGTCGCTGCTGATGCGAAGGACTGAGGATGCACGCTGCACTAGGATGTATAATGGGGAAAAGCAGATACACAGACATGCATGGTTCACTCTCTGGTCACTGGTTGCCCTGGTTGTCGCCGTCGTCGTCGTCGTTGCCGTCGGCGCCGACGCTGGCGTTGACCTCCGAGTCGTCCAGCGCGTCGGCGTTGTTCATGTCGTCCTGGTCCTTGAAGAGCTCGTCGTCCAGCTCGTCCTCGGGGTCCTTGCGGTCGCCCGACGGCCGGTTGGCCTTGGCCTCGCCCATGAAGTACAGCGGCGAGCCCGTGCGCATGTCGCGGTGGTTCGGGAACGGGTTGCCCGCGAGCGCGAGCCCCGGGTGCAGGCACGACGTGACCGCGCGCGCCAGCTCCATCACGATGGGCAGGTTGCCGTTCATCATGCGCGCGTACCGCTGCCGGAAGTTGGCCATGAGCTTGCGCGTGAGCCGCGGGAAGATCCAGCGGCGCACGGCGATGTGCTGCCGCGTCACGGGCGTCAGCGAGTCGCGTTTGAGCACGAGCTGGTTGTCGGAGTCGTCGCTCGCCTGGTTGTCCCAATCCGCGATCGTCAGGTCGATCGGCGTCTCATCCGCCGTGGGCAGCGCGGTGCTTGATCTCAGCGCGTTCAGCCGCTCGAGCGTGCCCTTGGGCGGGCCCTTCCAGCGCAGCCCCGACTTGCAGTCCGTCTCGAGGAAGGACCGCACGATGCTCTGCATGTGGTTGCGGCACAGGTCCTCCAGCAGCACGTCGATGCCCTGCAGCACGTTCTTGAGCCCCTTGGCGTCCGCCTCGACCATCATGGCCTCGATCGCGCGCTTGATGGCCGACTCGTACAGCGTCACGCAGCTGCTCGACAGGTCCTTCATGATCTGGTCCACCGTCTTGAGCAGCTGCGCGTGCGTGAGCACCACGTCGTCCACGAAGTCGTGGAAGCCGCACAGCGACTCCTGCCGCAGGTAGCTGAGCGCCAGCATGCGGAAGCCGACGTCGCCGGCCATGAGCACCCGCTTGTCGGACGGGAGCAGCGTCATGTCGCGGTACTTGTTGAGACCGGCGTTCTTCTCGTCCTCCTCCGTCGGAGGCGTGAACGTGATGGACGCGAGCTGATCGTTCGCCTGCGCGTTGCTCGTGAGCGCGACGAGTAGCACCTCCATGAACGCGTTGCGCTGCAGCGGCGCGATCATGAGCGCCAGTCGCTGCTGGAACACCGGCGATGGGGACTGGAGGCCGCGCTGGAGCTTGCGCTTGAGGCGCCCAAAGAGGAACTCGCCGTACTCGGTCGTCGACTTCTTGGTATCGTCCGACACGGGCTCGCGCAGTGTGCTCAGCAGCATCGACTTGAGCCACGCGAACGTTCATCCGTGCGATGCCCCAGCGCCTGGACTCGCGCAGCGCAAACTTGCGCAGCTCCTCCGTCACGGCGCGCTTCTCGTAGAACGAGCGGATGCGCAACTCCTGCATCTGGTCCTCGAGCTCGCCGAACACCTGGCACTGGCGGTGCAGCTGCGCCTTCTTAAAGAAGTTGAACAAGAAGCGCACCTCGTACATGCCCGGCTCGGACGGCGCCGTCACGACCATGCGCCCCGGACACGGCTCGTTCTCCTCCACCTCCAGGTACGCCGACGTCGGGATCGCCTCGATCTTGGCGCAGCCCGACGACGTCGCCGGTCGTTTCGGCGGTGCCGATGGCGTCGAAATCTCCGCGTCCGAGACTGGGGTGTCCAGCGCCGCATCTGCGGCTTTCGACTTTGATCCCCATCCCCAAAAGGACTTTTCGCTTTCGGTTTTGCCGCCGAGACTGGTGCGGAGGCTGCCCGGACCGGAGCTGATGCCGATGCCGCCGCCAGCTCTTCCGCTGACCCTGGTGCCGTCGACGGGTCTGGCTTGTCTTTCGGCGCTCCGGCGTCGCCCTCGATGCGGTAAAAAAGCGATGCAGTTGCGACACTTGGGGTTCGACAGGATCGAGTAGTCGACGCCGTAGATGATCCACGACAGGTTGAGCTTCCCGCCCGGCCCGAGCAGCGGCACGTCGCACGTCAGGTTCATGAAGAGGTTGAACGTGCCGATCTTGATCTCGTTGGACGAGAATCGGTCCAGGATCTCGTACTTGCTGGCGCGGTCCTCGCTGCCCGTCGGGGTGACCTTGGCGTTCGGCTTGGCCTCGGGCTTGCCGCCCAGTCCCGTCACCTTGATATCAGTGTCGGAGTGGCGCAGGTAGCAGAATTCGTAGCTCTGCAGGCCGTACTTTGGCTGGTAAATGCCCGCGTCGTTGCCGTAGATGAAGGCCTCGTGCTGCGGGTGGTCGACGCTCACGCTGTTGTTCGCCGGGCGGAACTTGACCTGGCCGTTTACGACCTGTGCTCCGATCCGAAAGAAGTGTGCATGTGAGCGCCGGCTTGGAAGAAGGCAACACAAGCATGGCTAGACAGCGGCCGTACCTTTCTCGCCTTCTTGGCGGCTTCTTCGAGCGCGTTGGCGCCGTTGCTCATCAACCGCACGGCACGAGAAAGCTAGACATACAACAATGTGCACACAGCAATCAGAATCACCTCCCGAACGTAAAACGACTCGACGAACCGCAAGGCTTACCGATTGCTGGAGTCCATTCTCGGCGACTTCGTCCGCCAGGATATCGCGCAGCTTCTTCTTGTACGGCTTGAGCTTGGGCGACTCGAGCATGCCCGTGATGGTAATTTTGGCCTTCTGCAGCTGCTCCTCATGCTGCTTCTTGGCAGCTTCGATCCGCTCCTCGCTCTCCTCGTCTTCATTGGTGTCGTCGCCATTGTTGTTGTTGCTCGAGAGCATGAGCCGCATCGACTTGCGTGTGATCTTGGTCGACTCGTGCTCCGAGAAGTTGCGCAGGCTCTCGGCGCGCGACAAGATCAGCTGCCGGTCGAACTCCTGGTCGTCCTGCTTGCGCGCTTTCCACCCAAACGGCTCCGTGTTGATGTCCTTGAGCAAGCGGTAGCAGATGCACTGGTCCATCGTGCGAAGGCTGAAATCGCCCGGGGCACGCGCCGGGAACATGCCAATCGCGTCCAGCGCATGGAAGCGCTGCCGCGCGTTGATGTTCCAGCTGACCGTGATCTCGCCCTCGCCGACATCCAGCGCGTCCGTGAGCACCACGTACGTCACTTGCAGCAGCGCGTTCAGGACAACGAGCTCTTTCTTCGAGATCATCGCCTGCACCGCCTCCATCGCTGCCGCCGCGGCAACATCGCTGTCGATCTTATCGTTGACAGCGCCAGTCACCTCCTCCTTCGCCTTGGCTGCCACGTCTCCAGCGCCAAGCGAGGTGCCAACCTGCACTGATGGCCCAAGCATCATCAGTGCCGTGTCGCCCGTAGTGTCACCCGGGACTGCGGCTGCCGTACCGTTCGCAGTGTTGGCAGCCATGCGCTTCTTCCTGGCCGCGCGCCTTCGAGCAAGAGCAGCCGTGTTGATGGTAAGCCTAGGCGCGTCGCCTTTCATATCCTCCGCCTTTTCGTAAGCGTCGGTCGCGGTCTTGTACGCAGACGTGACTCCGGTGGACTTGGCCAAGTTCTCGACAGTCTCCACGTAGTCCACGTACGCCTTGATGATTTGCTGGTTAAGTTCCAGCACGGGCGCTACCACTGACGAGATGAGCGCCATGCCGAGCAGAAACGTCTTGTTGCCGCTGCCGTACACTGCGAGCAGCGACACAATCTCAACCATGGAGCTGCCCCACTTGAAGACGGTGCTGTAGAAGCGCGTGTCGGACAGATACACGACGTCTTCCTCGCCCGAGAAGCGCAGCGCCGAGTGGAAGCGCCACACGGGGTCCTTCTCGCGCTCCGACTCGGGGATGTCGGCCTGCAGGAACTTCTTGTTCAAGAAGTAGCTGAAGATCGGTCCGCGATTCAACACCTCCGACAGGTACGCGAGGACTAGCGTGTCGGGCACACAGAGCCAGAACAAGCTCACGATCTTGCCGTGCAGTGTCATCATTTGCAGCTGCTTGATCTCTCCGCTTGGCTCCATCTTGTAACAGTCGTTGGCGCGTTCCTCGACGTTGAGCTCCTTCCACTGCATCTCGCCCCAGAGCCCGAACGTCACCAGCACGATGTTGACAAACGGCATGATGATCTTGCGCTTGATGTACTGCAGCTTCCACGTCAGGTTGAACCGCAAGCAGAAGGCGTCAACGATGCGCCACTTCGAGCTGGGCTTCATCACGGCGGCGCGGTACATGTAGCCGCCACGCGGACGCCAGCCCAACAACGCGCCGAGACCTCGCCCGATCGATTTCGCCATCAGCACAAGGTAGATGTGGATGAAAATGCCGAGGAGCCGGACGAGGCCGTACGATTTCTGGAGCTCCCGGAACGACATGGAGGTGTAGTCGTCGTAGTGGCGCTGGAAAAGCCCCGGCTTCAGGCACCGCTTCGGGTAGCACGCTTCACGAGCTTCGACAAGGTCAGCGTTGCTATGAATCGCCGCTCTGATGTCGTTGCGATCCATGGAATGCGCGAGCTGGTGTAGCTTCTTCTTCTCCTCGAGCTCCGTGAGCGGCACCCAGCTGTACAGGTCCAGCAGCAGCAGCGGCAGGCACACGAAGAGGTAGATGACGATCAAGACGATCGCTGCGACGCCAAAGCCATAGTTGACGCGCGCGAGGGTCACGTCGGGACACACGGCTGTGGCCTCCGTGTACAGTTGAAAGGATTCAAACGACGACGGCACGCCCATGCTCAGGTTGCTGTAGAACAACCGCCAGTGTCGCGAGATGAAGAGCACGCACGACTTGATGACGAGGTAGAGCGGGATCACGAGCAGCGCGCCAACGTGCTCCAGCATACTCAACACGCTCTTGCCGGGGTTGAACGGCAGGTATGTGTCGAGCTTCTGTATCTTGAGCAGCAGGTCCTCCTGAACGACGACGTAGACGATAAACGTCGCGGCGACGAGGAACGCTAGGATGACGTACAGGAAGAACCCGGCGTAGCACTCGCCCGCAGCGTCGAAGATCTGAAGCTTCTCCGTCAGATCGTGCAGGAAGTTGTCAAAGAAGGTGTAGATGGCTCCGAGCAGCCACTCAACCGGCCCGAAGAAGTCCGCCATCTTGTCCTTGAAGTCCGTCAGCAGCGCCGAGAGCTCCGCAGAACTCAAGTCGAACTCACCGGCGAGCACCGACAGGTTGAACAACAGACTGATAACCGCCAGGAGATACTTGAGCAACGCGAGTACCCAGTGGCCGCAGATCTTGATCGCCAGCTTGCCCTGGTCCGACTGCGCAACCTTCTTGACCAGCTTGCTCACGACCCACACCACTTGCCAAAACGATATTTGGAAAATCGCAGGCTCGACGTAGAACGGTCCGTAGCGACAGAGCTCGCCCGCTGTCTCCCCGGGCTTGAATAGAGACTCCCAGTCCGCATCGTTCACGCGTCGGACATACTTGGCCACGTACATGCCGCCGCCGTAGAATGCGCGTCCGAGAACTGCGCGCTGCTCTACAGCAGCATCGCTATCCAGGTGCTTGTTCCGCAACACGTCGACAGGCAACTCGAGACCGACGCGCATGAGCGCCCCCGCCTTCGCAAGCCGACGCGTTTGGAAGCGCTTGGCCTCCTCGCCTTTGTCTTCGTTAACTTTGCCCAGCAGAGCTGTTCGGGCCTCGACTTCTTCCAGCAGATCGCGAATAATGAGCGGGAAGTACTTGCGCGCGAGCGGTGGTGCGGTCGAGTACGCTTCATGAATTCATCCATGACAAAATCTCCGCTTCCGGCTCCCGTAGCTGCCTTGTAAGCGTCGCTCTTGTCCTGGAGCCCAGCGTCACTGTTGATACCAAGGAACAGCTTCACCTTACGGCTGATCAAGCGCCAGAGACCGCTAATCGAGATGCTCATGTCGAAGATCTGCGCGACCTCAGTGAGTTCTCGCTCCAGAATCTTACGAACGGCCTTCACTTGCTCCGGGTCATTCGACTGAAGCTTGCCCAGGATCGTTGAACGCAGCAAGTCGGACACGTGCACTATGTCGGCAGGAAGAACCACGATCCGGTCTTGAGCTCGAGGCGCTCCACCGTGGAACCGGTACGAGAACACCACCGGGTCGGAGAACGTCAGCACGGGCTGACTCCTGACGGCGACAGTCTGCGCAGGTCGGTCACCCGCTTTCTCCTCCACTGCTAACTGCCGTAGCCCCTCGTTAAGCGAGTCCACAATGCGCTGTAGCTCGGCGATCTCGCGTGCCTTGTCTTCCTTCTTCACCTTGGACTTGTCGAAGAGTGTCTGCTTGATCTTGAGGTCTCGCATTGTCACCTCCAGTTCTTGCTCGAGGCCGAATCTGCGCTCGTACTTGGGGTCGTAGTACCCATTGGCGTTCGACAGTGCCTCCATCATCTCGCTGCGATCCGCTTCGGGGAAGACAAGCATCGAGACGCTGGTCGGCTTGACGTCGATCAGTGGCGTCGTTCCGAACGATGTGTGGACGCTGTTCACGCCTGGCAGAACGGCTAGCGGCTGCGTTCTGCCCAGCGTCACGCGAAACTTCGCACCAGTGTCCTTATCTGTCTCATTGCGGAGCAGATAGACCCTGTAGACACCTGGTGGCAAACTCAAGTCCAGTGCGGACGGGAAAAGAACCTTGCCGGACCGCTTCGTCGCGTCAGTGCTCACGATAGGATCGCGCATTGTGCCGTAGAACTTCTGCAGCATCTCTGGGATCCACCAGTTGCACATGCGGGTCTCTTCGTCGACCACTGGCACGTCGCCACCGCCAGCAGTCGCTCCATCCGTTATAACAGGCTCGATACTGCTTGTTTCAGCCACTTTGTTCCAAATCAGCAAGAAGTACGGCATGGCCAGCTTGTACGGGTCGCCTTCCCGAATAACACACAGACGATCACCGCGCTTCAGCGCGTCTGTGCTCCACTGCAGCTGCAAATGCGCATGCGATGGATACTCGAAGGCTTCCTCCGCTTTTGCGATCACCTCCGAGTCGTTCTCAGCCATCCGGATCGTTAGAGAGGGCAGATCTGTCGGAGTCGCCTCGCTTTGAATCGACTCGCACTTGTACTGGAAGTGCAAGAGCAGCACGCCAACGTCTTGATGGTGCTTGGTCACAAACGTCGCGAGGTCCTCCGTCTGCTCGACATCGTCGTGCAACACTCGAAGCAGCTCGCGCAGCTCGAAAAACGCTTGGCCGATGAAACAGATTTGCTCGGTGTCGGGTAGTTCGCCACCACGCTCCTGACGTGCGGCTTTCTTTGCTTCATTGCCCTTTGCACCAGCGGGGCTGGTGCAGCGGCATCGACCGCAGTCTTATCATCGACAATGGCCTTCGTAACCATATCGGGGTTTGCCGCTGCCAGTGCCTTCTCCTCCTTGATGACCTCATCGAGGTCAGCCTGGATCTTCTTCACAGACTCCTTCAGCCTGTCCGCTTCCATCTCGAATTCGACCAGATCCTGGCGCTTCTGCTTGAGCTTGGACACCGCCGTCCAAATCCGATTGTCGCCGGCCGCGTTCTTGCCCGAGGCATGCTCTTCGGCGACAATCAGCCGCAAGTGACGCTCTTGCTGCTCGACGAGGTCCTTCAGGATCGCATTGGTCATCTCCGCCTTCCGCAGAGCTTCTTGCTCAAACCCAAGGTTCAGCTGGAGTCGACTCTTGGCAGATCCGGTGCGCTTGAACAGCTTGCACGTGACAAACTTCGGCTTCCGTTCGAGGTCAGGATAGTCGACAAACACCCGGAACTCGTCGTCTGGGAAGCGAATGAGAGCATCGGGAGACGGATCACGAAGGATCAAGCTCGAGAACACGCGCCCGTCAAACGGCACGTTGCCAAGCATCCCGGCCGGACGAATGCTCTCTTCGCCCTTCTTGATCTTCCGAAGAATCTCGTCGTACTCTGGTGTCTGCGGCTTCGCAGCTGCAAGCTCTACGTCCAGATCGTGGAGCACCCGCATCACTTTCTGGGTGCGTCCGTGCCACTTCTCGTCTGGACCAACTTGGTATACGGCCTCCTTGTCGTGATCACCGAAGAGCTGCGCAGTCACACGATCGCACAGCGTCTTGGGTTTTGAGGGCGGTACCTTGAACTGAAGGCCAGCAGCGTCGGTCACCTCAAACATGACGTACAGCTCCTCCGCCTGCGAGTTGTCCTTGTTGAACGACGAGCTCTTCTGGATCATGCGATCAGCCAGCTCAGTGATGCTACGGACTTGAATATGAAGGAAGCCGCGCTCTCGTGATAGGCGCTTCGCCACAAACTCGCTCTTGAACGCGAAGTCTGTCACCGTCTTCTCCTCGATCTTGTCGAGTTTGCTGAACTCGAGCTTCTGGGCGCGCAGCTCTTGGAACAGTTCTTCAGCACTAGCCGTCTCCTCCAGCGCTTTCGCAGCTACGTCCTTCACGTTCACCTTCTCAGGCGCGACGCTCATTACAGCTTCTTTGCTGACCTCGGTCTCCTTCACACGTCGCTCAGGTAAGAGCTTGAAGGTCTCGATGCGGTAGTAGCCGGCGAGTGCGTGACGAGACCCGAGTAGGTCACCAGCGTACACCTCAATGAAGTCCGCGACTCGCAATCCGCCGTTGTCGTCGAGCCCGACGCTGTCACACACCTCCGACCACAGGTCATTTGTGAGCTTGGGCTTCAGGATTTTGGCTGCCGCGAGCAGCTCGCTCAAGTTCTTCTTCTTCATGACGTCCTTGACGCTAAACTGCGCAAACAGCTTCTTGGCGTAGCTGATCTCGACCCACAGCGTCGACCCGTTGTCTTCAAACTGCACCACCGTGTTCCCACCGCAAATAATCTGCGAGAAGAAGTCACAGTCCCAGCCATCGCGGTTTTGCTCTTCCAACTGCGCGTTCGCTTGCGCCTTCATCGTCTCCGAAATCCTAGCGACCTTGGCAAGACGCTGGATCGTTTCGTGGGTGATCAAGTCTTGGTCGTTTCTGTTCTGGAAGACGGCGATGATTTCGTCGAACAGCTTCTTCGCCGTGTCCAGGTGCATGTACACGTCCTTGGCTTGATGATTGCTCAGACCGACGATATCGTTCCAACAGCACGCGAACTGCCGACGCGAGAGACCTGCGAACGGTTTCGCGCCGAGATTTCGACACAGATTGTTCCAATCGGACGTGTTCATGACGTGCTGGTCGCCGCACACGATCCCAATCAGCCGGTTCAGGTCCTTCAGGTTGAGCGTCTCCGAGTTACTCACCTTCATCATCTCAAACAAGTGGCTGGTGTACTCGAGCACTTCCCACAACAAAGCCGGGCTTGTCTTGAAACGCTTCAGTGTGTCCGCCACCTTGGTCACTTCAATGCCCTGGTGACCAACCAGGAACGAGTGCCAGTGCTCGTGTAGCTCAAACGCCAACTCTGGGGGTTTGAGTGCACTTCCGTGCTTCAACCCGACAACTTCGCCTGGACCCGCAAGTTTTGCGCCGCCTGCGACGAGCTTCCCGCCACGCTTTGCCGTGAAAGTGATCCCCAGCACTTCTACCGTCACGGGCGTGGACTCAGCGATCATGCACTCGTCCAGCGTCATGCGGACAGAGTGCAACTGCGAGTCCCAGAACGTCTCCAGCACCTTCACGCCCGCCGGGTCCAGCACTCTCGCCGTCATGGCGCCACTCACGAACCACTTGGCGCTCGGCATCTTTACTATGATCGAGGTTCCTTTCTGTAGCGTAGTCAGGGCGTTGAACGTGAAGATGGTCCGCCCCTCGTCGTGGAAGAAGAACGAGTTCAGCCGCAAGAACTGCAGCTGGTACGGTCGCCCGCTCTTGTGGCACGCTGCCAACTGCTTCCGGACTTCCTTCAGGTGCTTTTCAGCTTCGCTCTTGCTCAGCGCGAACGGCTTGATGCAGGTCAGTTGGTTGAGTGACGTCCCCTCTCCTTCCGTACCAATCGAGATGATCGAAGAAAGGATGTCCTGTGGACGGACATCAAGCTCGCTTGCTGCCGAGAGCTTCTTCACCGATGTCACGACTGGACACTGGCCAAAGAAGTCGTTTCCGATCGTGATCCCGGAATCTCCTGCATGGAAATCCTTCCCGAGCGGCCGCAATGACGTATCGAAATACTCTGACTCTTCCTCGGATCGATCCCAAATCGGGTTCCCGCGCATTGACGACTCTCGGTAGCGCCAGTTCGTGTAAAGCGACACGAAGCACACGCGCTCCGATGCTTCTTCGAACACCTGCAGGTCTCCTTCAGACAACTCGCACGGCCCAAAGACGATGTCGCCGCCGCAGTCCATGCCCAAGACGTCGAAAACAAGCGTAGAGTTCTCGGCAATGCCAGTCTCCCCGTCGAACGCCACGCGGATCGAATCGCTCGCGGCGTCCCACGTCGCGGTTGCGTTCTCAAAGTCCGGTAGCTGCGGGATCTCAAACCGCAACTGGAGTTCATTGGCGCTCTCGTTCGCCGGCTTCCATCCGTGTGGACACTTGACGACAAGCATTCCATCCGGAGGCACTTGTGTGATCGTTTTCAGGAACAGCGTGATCGACTTGGCGCTGGGGTCGAAGCGAAAGTAGGACTCTTGGCGGTAGAAAGTGACCTTCCGGATCTTGTTCTCGTCCAGCAGCGCTTTACCGCGAGCGAGCCGTGCCTCTTCCTCTCCTTTGTTCTGAGCTGGCAGATCGTTGATCAAACTGACGTCGTTGACGGCCGCGACAATATCGTCTTTCTCAATGATCGAGTGTAGCGCGGCGGGTCCATCCTTGGTGGCTACCGTGAGGCAGTGACCGTAGAAGTCGGACTGGAGGGTGAGCCCAATGTCACCCAGCTCGGAGAACACAATGTCGTACGACAGGACTTGGTTCTCCGTGTTCCGGACGATCACGAGAGGCTGCTCATGCCCATGCATTGCATCCGACCCGTCGCCCTCGGCCGACGAATTCCGGCGCGCCATCTTTTGCTCGCGGTAGTTATACGTCGTCTTCATGTTTTGCAGCAAGTCGAGCCACACTTCGTCGTCGACCTTCTCGTGTTGCACGCGGAGCAAGTTGGTGAACGCCATCCGCGAGATGTTGTCTTCCTCCGGGTCCTTGATCGTCGCCAGAACGTTATCGTTCGCCAGCACGGCGTACACGACAGATGCAGGGTCGGTATGCAGCGAGAACACGCGCTTGCTCTTGGTCACGATGGAGAAGAGGTCGGTGGACTGCTTGAGCGATAAGGTGAAGACCTCTGTGAACTGCATCCAGTTGAGGAACTTGGTAGTCTCCGCCAGCTGAAGCTTCTTCATCAACTCGGCCCACTCTGAGTCTCCAAACACGGGGATATCAGTGCAGCAAGCACGCTGAACATTCTGCAACTGCTCGAGACCGATTAGTTTCTGTGGAGCTGAGGGCGCGACAGTTGCCAGGGTCACCGTTGCCGCTTCATCTCCCGCGGCGTCTACGCCAAACCGGTTCGCCAGCATCTGAGCAAAGTGAAGGGTCTCTTCGCACTTCATAACCTCGCGAACGATGCCCTGCACGCTCTCGCTCCCGAAGAACGGCTCGGGTCCAAAGAGCGCCTTGAAGTTTTTCTTGGCCACGCGCCCATCCTCGCGCCGATCCGCCAGTTCCTCTAGCGCACGCTTCCAGTCTCTCTCACTGACCACGGGCTTGCCCAAGCTCTTTCGCAGACGGTTGAACTCGTCGAGTCCGATCGTGTCGGAGGCTGGCGGCGGGGGAGCGGGGGTTGTACCTGCTCCGTTTGAGCTGGCAGGGGCTGGGACTGGCTGAAACCAATCAAACATGTGCTCCAGCGCCGTGCTCGGGCTGATGTCTTGGTAGAACGGCAGCGTCGTCGTCGCGAACGACTCGTCCGTCACCGACGCGCGTCGAGGGCTGAGCTGGGACATCTGGCGGTGCAGCTCCTGGCGCGCGCGGGCATCGTCGAACACGTGCGTGTGCTCATCGATCTCGAGCTCCAACTCGTTCCCTTCCATGGCGCACTGCCGTCGTGCGTTGTTGCGTCACGGGTCTCGATGCGAGCTCCTCGTCTCTGCGTTCTCTCTCTGTCCTGCGAAGCCAAAGTGCTGCGATGTGGGCCTCCAATGCACCCCACCGCCCCCTGGCAAGTCGTACAGCAGGAACAGGCGAAACTCCTTGTTACCATGCTTCAAAGAGCCGCCAGCGAAGCGGCACCGCGACGTCTGTTGCCCATTTCGTTGCCTTCTCCGCCGCCAACGCCGCCGCCTGTTCACAACAAGGGAAACGACCAGGCAACAGAATATCGCGAGCGCGTTATCGGGGCGTCGCTTCACGAAGTCGTTTCTGTCAACACCGATGCCAGGCAGCAATACAAATGACCAGCGGTAGCTTTCGTACCTGCCTCCATCCTGCACGTCGAACCGTTCGCAACCCCCGAGCTTTAAAGCGGTCGTTTCGAGGAGCTCGTTCGACCCCCTAGGCACTCAAAACAACTGCATGGAGGCCTCAGTCGAGTGTCCGGCCGAGACAACTGCGACAAAACGTCATCAACGCCTCAAGAACGTACCGCACCATTTGCCGAGCTGTTCTTGCAGTGTGGCCCTGGTACAGGGCCTCCTCGCATATCCTGCAGCTACTGAAGACGCCCGATCAACCCGGTGCTGCAGCCCGAAAATCACACCGCGGCTAATACATGCTGCTGGCAATCGCGATTCCTGCTTTGCAGCGGCACATGCCGGCATTGGAGGTGAAGAGATGAACACCGTGCCGAGCATCGTCACGGGTGCAACATGCAATAAATAGATGCGTGCACATGCAATAGATTCACGCACACGAACGTCCATTTTAGCTCGGCTACGGTCACGCACCAGCGCCCAGTCCTGCGGGGATTCGTGCGCGCATTTCCGTCCGACGAGTGCGAGCAAGCAAGCAAGCCCGCACATGGCCATCACCTCGAAATGTTCCGGCGCGGGTGGGTGTGGCGGTCCCACATACTGCGACAGGCGCCCTGTGGACGCCATCCCCGCATGTCGTACCCAACCAACATCAGCAACGCTCACTCACACAAAATCGAACACACTCGTCAATCCCAGAGACTCGCGCTCCGTTCGACTGTCTTCGTCTGGGCCCTTTCTTTGCGTCTCCTCCTGCTTCCCTCGCGCCGCCGCCCGCCCTTGAAGCAGAGAGAGTCGTCGCTCCGGATTGGTCGGCCGCCGGCGCGGTGAATGGCGCTCTGGCAGAGCACGCGGTCAGCGCATCGAATGCTCGCCCGCCCCGCGGACAGAGAAGCGGGCGCTTCGGGAGGAAGCGAAGCGCTCCATCCATCATCCGATGCATTGCATTGCCGTCGGGAGGGTGGGGGGATCGGCAATCCGAGGCGCGTGGCTTCCGCGCGCATGTTGGGAACGCGATGTGTGTCCTTTCCCATAGTGAAACCAAGAGGAAAAAGAACGCGGCCTTTCTCTTCTCCGACCGGTGCGACTTGAAGCCAGCCCACGCATCTTATTCGTCCGTGGTGTGGTCCACACGACGTTCCGGGAAAAGCGCGGTCGTCGGTGACGCAGCTGCATCCCCCTGGTTCGTATCTATGCCACGGTCGGTCCGCCGTGGGTCCGTTGTGTGGTCCGCGTGCGCCTGGCGCGCAATGACTGGCCAGCTCGAATCTCCGTCGCCTTCGGTTGATTGGCATCGGGTTTCGACAAGAAGCGCGCCGCCCGAAGCGGCAAGATGCGAGTGTGCGGGCCTGTGGACGAGCGGCGAAAAGCGCTTGGGCGTATCCTCCGACGTCGGGCCGGGCTCTACACACGGCATTGAAGCAGGGAGCAGAGGCTCTGGACGGGGTCCATGCACGGCCGATGGACTGATTCGCATGGCATTCAGCATCGACTGAGTCTTTGCCCGCCCGCCATATGGATCGAATCGGATCTGGGGCCGATCTTTTTCTACCAAAAAACCTCACTGATTTACTCGATAAAACCCTTGCGCATCATGAGGTTTTATCATATCTGATCGCGAGTGGGAGGAGGGCAGAAAAGATTCATTCCGGGATTGTATACGGCATACAAACTTCAAGTTGCCGAGAAGGATCGGGACCCGCCCACCACTAATGGGGGGGGGGGGGGGGGGGGAATCTGCGCGAGCGGATCCGGCA
>JAADYG010000254.1:0-40589 GCA_023338115.1 Phytopythium boreale
CCCGCCATTCTTTCAAATCGGCCGCTTATTCGAGTTTTTTTCGTGTCTTCGGAAGCATTACCATGTAGGGTTGTGGATAAGCTACCCACGCACAGCCTTAATTCTCTTTTTATTCCAGGCTTATTTCAGATCAGTTGAGTCATAAAAAGAGAAAATTGAACCGCCATCCGCCAAAAAAGGTGAAAAGCACAATACTGTAAGTTAGTAAAAACGATGCTTTCATTTATGACAGTTTCAATGCCAAGTGTAAAAGCCGGTCTTTTGTGCTGGTGAAGCGAATTTCGTCAGTCCATCCAACCGACCGGGCCTAGTTTACACAGTCGTCCGATCTCAACACACTTGTAGAGCACCAGCAACTTCTCGTTGGCGCCGTCGGTCCCCCAAACCAGCGTCTTCTCATCTACCCAAAGTAAATCCCAAAACCCACACTATTATAAGCCCCCTACATGCAGTGATCAACACCATGCACTAACAGGTGGCCAACACCGTTGCCGTACCTAAACAATGACCGCCAAGCGCAAGCGCCGCGACCAGGAGGAGGACGCCGCCACTCCACTGGCGATTCCCAAGCAGCCAAGACAGCGCGCGCAGACAGAGCGCGGCGGAATCAGCGCGGAAGAGCTCGCCTTCCGCTCGCTGCTAGCCTCTTGCTCTCCCTCGCCCGTCCCGCCGGCGTATCACAGCGTCTTCTCCAGTATCATAAATGGCAAAGACGACGCCGCTTCCGCGTCGGCGCTGCGCCTCAAGAGGGACGCGCGCCTGCCTCACAATGTGCATACGTCCGACCTGCCGCTGCGTCTGTTCTACCAGCAGCGCCGTTGCATTGACAAAGCAGCAGTAGCAGAACCAGCCGAATCGACCGCGGAACTCGCCATCCGAATCGCAGACGCGTTGCAGAGGACGCTGTCAACACCAGTAGCAACCGCGGAAACTCCATCCACCGTCGTTATCACTTCTGTGTCGACTGCTTCGATGGACCAGACTGCGTTAGGCATCCCTACCGACCGGCTGGTCGTCCAGCTCCGCGAGATCGCGCGCGTCAACCCGACTGAGCTGCAGCCAACAGAGTCTTCAACATCTCCATCACACCATACGACAGAGCAATCCGTGCACTGGCTGTACCGCGACGACGCGATCGGCGTCATCGACAAACCCACGGGCGTGCTCAGCGTGGACGGCAACGACCCGCGGCTCGGACCGTCCATCCACCGCCAGGTGCGCGCGCTGTACCCGGATGCGCGCATGGTCCACCGCCTCGACCTCGAGACGTCCGGTCTGCTGGTCGTTGCGTTCACCAAGAGCGCCGCGCAGTACCTGAACAAGCAGTTCCGCGATCGGACAGTGCGCAAGACGTACATTGCGCGGGTGGCTGGGCGCGTGACGTGGGCCGAGACGCAGCGCCGACTCCGACTGCCGGTTGAGCGCGACCCGGATCACAAGCTGCTGCAGCGCGTCGTCACGGACCGCGACGTTCCGTCCGACAGCGCGCTCTGGTCTGTCACGGACGTGAAAGTAGTGGATCCTGGCGATGATTCCACATTGGTGGAGCTCAAGCCCGAGACGGGCAAGACCCACCAGCTTCGCGTGCACATGCTCCACGTTGGCCACCCGATTCTGGGGGACTCGCTGTACGCGCCCGACCGCGTCCAGTTGCTCGCGCCACGACTATGCCTCCATGCTGCGTGGCTGCGCTTCACGCACCCCGACACAGGCGAGTCGCTTGAGTTCGAGTCTGCGTGCCCGTTTTAAGTCGGATCTTAATGAGAAAAGGAGGCCATCGAGTGGTATGTTGCGTCGTCGTTGCGGACTTTAAGCGTCAGGACGACCGCAATCAAGAGTTGGGCGCCGCCACCGGACCCACCAGCACGACCTCGCAGCAGCACTAACATGGCAGCGATGGAGCGATGAAGACCACCAGTGGGAGGCTTTGAATGGTGTTCTCCCGCATTAAAGCAGCAACAACCGATCGTGCAAACCGCTTCTATTTACAGTATGCCTTGCACCAGTGCGTTCATCAGCGTACGTCTCAACTCGCCAAGCCGTGCTAACTACCAAGTCGTGTTGTGCGTGCGTCTGTCTGACCGGCCAGGTATATTCTTGTCCAACGGTCAAGACAAATGCTGTGATCAGAGACAACCCCACGCTCGTGCAGCAGACTCGGTGGGAGCTGGGAGCGGCGAGGCGCTACTGGAAATACAATTTCGACCGTTGTGATCTGAAACGTCCGTTCGTCGCACCAATCGACGTCAGCAAAGCTCGTTGTCGACGGAACAACACACTTGACGCGCTTGCCCCTCGAAACGGATGGCTATTGTCAGCTGCACGACGGCACCTTCTTGAGGCCTTGGAGCGCCCACTATACCCGACAGTTCTAGAGTTGTCGACGTCGGTCGGGAACAACCACAAGACCAACACTGCTTCTTTTCAGCCACCCGTCAGCAACTTGCCAAAGACACGAGCCAGCCATGAGCCTTCTCGACTTGGTAGTGCCCGGGGCCGGCACCATCGTCAAGGTGCCGGCGAAGGCGTACAAGCTATGCCAGGAAATGAAAGAGGGCCAGGACTCGTGCATTCAATCGCACGGACGCCTAACGGCCATCTTCAAGGAGCTCGAGCAGATGGAGGAGCGAAACGAGCTGCCGCCGAGCGAGTCACTTGTCAAATATGTGGACGTCGTGAACCGGTTCCTGCTCTTGTTGATGGCCTATCGCGACCAGAAGCTGCTCTCGCGACTTGTCCAGCACAGCGGCATGATGAAGAAGCTGCAGCAAATCAACGAGAACATCGACATGCTGTTCAAGCTACTGAACCTCGCGTCGACCGCGGCCATGATGGACTGGAAAAACCAGTGGGAGCTCGGCAGACGCGAGCAGGAACGGTCCATAGCGACGTTGGTGGCCAACAGCGCGGCAGTTCTCGAAGAGCTGCGTGACCCGCGCGCGCTGTTGGAAGCGTTGGCGACGCTCAAGTACGAGATGGAGCGCAACGCGGCTCGTCAGAACGAGGAGATGCTGAAGGCAAGTGCGTCTTCCAGAGTGGCAACAGCGACGGAGCGGGTCTGACGAGACGATACAATACTTGGGAGCATCCGACTGCTCTCGTCAAGTACGTGGACACTCCTGGCCAGGCTGACTCGGCAATCGACCGAGGTGCGGAAAATGTTTGCCAAGGTGAAGGGCGACGATCTTTGCCATATCCTCTTCTTTTCCACGATGGAGGAAGGGGAACTGCCGCGCCGCAACGTTAAACAGATGAGAAAGGTGAGGGAGACTTTGGACCTCACGCCCGACTCTTACTCGCTCATCGTCAATAAAGTCAATCCGGCCATCTTCCCCGACACCTCGCCTGGATCGAATGCATGCCGTCGTATCAGAGCAACGCTGGAGGTGGTCGATGTCTTCCCCGCCTTCGTTATGTTCGTATCGATGTTCCAGGAGCTCGTGAGCGCGTACGACGGGTGGTTCAAATTGCCCAGCGACGCGCTCGGACTGCTACTCCACATGCAATTCCGACTCATCAGGAAGTCTACGGCATGGATCGTTGAGATGAACAGGGGAGGAAAAAGGCAACCACAAGCAAGCAGGGGGTGGCGAAGGCTGAGAAGAAGGCGAGTACCAAGAGTCCTGCGAAGACGAAACGAAAGAGGGAGGCGAAGTAGAAGTCAGACCGTGATGTAGTTCCTGCGTACGGGCGCACCCCACGTGGCCAGTACGCCCAGCCAACTCCTGTCTATGCAGCTCGGCAGCAAGGCGGACAAATTCCCCACGCCCACAACGTACAGTCCGCCCGGGTTTACCCGGCTCCACAACAGGGCGGACATATTCGCCAGTACGCACAGCCTGCCACTGGCTACCCAGATCCAGAAGAGGGCGGTGACCAAGCAGAGACAGGCATGACCTGCAGAGAATATGGCGACCTGTTCTGCTGCATTCTCATGATGGGACCATTCGCGTTCTGTTGCTTCCCTCATTACCGCAAATACGCGTACGGCAAGTAACTCCGTGACGACAACACGAAGGGACGAGCGTCTTGAGCGTCAGACACCACTGTACGTTAGTCGACACAATGGTGACAGGGTGTCTTGGTTCCACAACCAACGCAGCAGCTGGGACGAAGAGCAAGCATACTCTCAAGCCTCGCCAGAGTCTATCGCCAGTGTTCACTGAGTTGCACGCACCGGATCACTACGCATTACCTTCAGTACCTTCAGGCAAGTCTTCGTTTGCGGCCGCCTTGGTTGCAGCAAGCAGCGCGTTTAGCTCGTCCAGCTGATCGTCGATCAGCGCAATGTCGTCGTCCTCGAGCGCCGCTGCTTTGGCGAAACGAAACGCGCGCCGCAACACGTGCTTGGCCTCCTCGAGTCGCTTCTCAGTCAGCAGGTAGCGCCCGTAGTTGTACAACACGCCCGGGATCTCGCGCTCCACTTGTCGCCGCTCTACCGCTTCGTTACGCTCTGATTTGCCGGTGGCGGACGACCGCCGAGGAGACGAGAGCGCGCGCTGGCCATTGTGCTGGTCGTACACCGCGATCGCCTGCTTAAAGTACCGCTCGGCCGCCGCCTTCTGGCCTCTGTTGTCCATCACGATGCGTTCATTAGTGCGGAACTGATGATGGAGAACCCTCTGCGCCCAAGTGACTTAGCACACGCACCGGTCTTCGTAGCACTGCGCGATGCGATCGAGCGTCACGATGCGGCTTTTTACGGCACGAGCGTTACCCTCGCTGTCCCCCATCTGCGTCAAGTGGTCGAGTGCGTCCAGGTAGTACTTAGTGGCGGGGCCTCCGCGCCCGAGCGTCTCGTACTGCGCCGCGATCGCGAACGCCATCTCGAACAGGTGCCGGTCTTTCCCCATGTGGGGCCATCGGACGTGATCAGTTCATAAGCTAAATGACGATACTAAACGAAAGAGGAGACCTACCGCGGCGGTTAGTGCTCTTGACAACGTCATACGCCTGCAGCGTGAGCTTCAGCGCCTGCTCCTTGTCGCCCTACGTGCTCATCAGGCGATTCGGAGTCAGGATACGACCACTATCGTGTGAGCTTCCTGGCACGACGCGCACCTGGTCCACACTCTGCTCGGCCTGAGTCACGAGCCGCGCCACGCGCTTCCACGGCGCGCTCTCGCGGTTCTTTTACCCGGACATCAAACACGTCAGCGCGTTGTATGCCACCCGTTAGCGCCCGGAGCAACCGTTGTATGCATGCAAGATCGAGATGTGTGGAAAGCCCACCTGATAGAAGTACACGCCGCCAACGCCCACCACCAGCATGACCGCCAGCAGACCCAGCTCTCCACGCAGCCAGCGACCAAAGTCCGCCTTGAGCGCCTCGTACGGCGCGTCCGACGCCTTGGACGACGACGCCGAGAACTGGCGGCCGGAACGAGCAAGCACCGCCGGCGACTGACGCGCGCCAAGAAGCGCAACAAGTGGTCCACCAGTGGAGAGGCGGAATTGGCTGCCATGAAACCCCGCGCTGGACGCACGCGACGACGTGAAGCGGCCGGCGGCCCCCGCGATTCCTCGCCGCGAACGCGCCAGCATCTTCGTCGAGACTTGTGCCTTGCGTGCCTCAGGTTCGTTGTGAAGTGATATTGAAGTATTTTGGCGAACGGAATGCCGTTATTATCTTGATATTCTAAAATTTTCAGCCAATCAAACGACGAAATACCGACGAGAACCCGAAAGGACACGCAAAACGAATACGGTTAACCATCAATGCATGCGGTCCCTGGTCATTATTAAGAGCGCAGCTTCGCGTACCACCTCGGCACCGTGCTGTCTCCAGCACTGATCAAGGTGTCACTCATCCCAGCGTCCGCGTCTTTGTCTGCTGGAGATGTCAAGCGTGCGGGCGACTGCGTCATGCGCGACGCGATCGATGGCGTTGGCGACGGCGGCGCCTTGACGTAGCCACTCTCACCACTACCAACGGATGGTTGCTTCGCAGGGACTCGAGACAGGACGTTGCCGCTGTCGTTCTCGTCTGCTGGAGGCAGTGAGCCGGCGTGGAGCAGCCGCGCGCGCAATGCCAGGACGGTCGACTTGAGCGCGTCAATGTCTTGATGACGCGCCAAAAGTTGCTGTAGCTGGCGCTGGAGAGAGTTGCGCGCGTCGGTGGTGTGGCGGAACTCGGTGCGCAGCTCCTGTAGCCGCTGCTCCGTCTCGTTGAGTCGCTTCGTCGCTGCCTGCAGCTCCTCCTCCTTGCGTGTCAGCTTCTCGATCTGAAGGCGTCCAAGCACCGCTGTTAGTATGGATCTAACCTCCAATTGCGACACTATTGAGTGTGATACTTCGTACCAGATACGCCTGTGGTTGGTGTAGGTTGGCGAGTCGCTCGTTAAGAGCTGAGACCTGCTGTTCGAGCCGCGAGCGATCGGCGTCGGCTTCCTTGAGCTTGGCGGTCAGGGCGAGAGCTTCTCGCTGAGTCTTGACCACTTTCTGAACCAGCTGCACGCTCTGCTCGAACTGATCGTTGCGAAATCGAGCGGTGGGCGTCAGTATCTATTGCAATGTGCGTTGACGATCAAGGTCCAGGCCCTTACCCTTCGCTTGGTGGTCGTCAGGATGGCGCCAAAAGTGGTCATGGCCTCCTGGATCGAATCGCTCTTGGCGTCCGAGCCATTAGTAGCGCCTCGTGATAGCGCCTCGCCCGTTTGCAGCACTGCGTTGTCCAGATCCACTTCGAGCAGCTCGTACTCCTTTAGCTTGGAGCGCTGGGCATCATTAAACAGGGATTAGACAAGTGAAACTGAGCGCAAGCCATCGAACTGCGCCTTCGTGTTACCTCGAGCTCCAGCGCGGCCTCCAGCTGGGCGATCTTGGTCGACGACGTCGTCTCCAAGCGCGAAAACTCGTCCTTGTGGATCGTGAGCTGTCCACATAATGTAATAGTGGTGGCATTAGAGGCTATCCGGCAGTATATGGGGAGCTTTGTCGAGCTTGCAGGCATACCTTTCGACTCAGCATGTCCACTTCCAGACGAGTGGTCCTCAGTTCGGCGGTCTTCTCCTCTAGCGACAGCTGCAGCTGATTCATCTACACAATGGAGGAGAGATAGATGAAGTCAGCGGGTTGATAAAGCACAGACTGTATCAACAAGGAAGACGTAGGAGCACGCAGCGAGCGATAGTCGGACCTCAAAGTGCTTCATCTTGAGCTTGTTGCGCACGCCAGCGAGCGCGGTCGAGTGTTGACTCTCGAGACGTGTCGATTCTAGCACCTGCATCCCCAAGTAAGGTCACATGAGTGGTCGACAGCGCAAGCAGAAGCCACATGGGCCTGGAGAGAGAGAATAACCGCAACGAACCTTCTCATCCAGGCGCGCTTGAACAGTCTGCAGCCGCGCCTCGAGCGTCTCCACCTGCTGCAGTGCGCTGTCTCGCGCGTCCTTGAGGAGTCGGTTCTCCCGCTCGTACACGACCTGCGCGTTCCCACGGATGCGCTCGATCTCTTGTCGCGACACGTCCATGAACTTGCGCATCTCGTCGTCCAGCTTCTTCTCGAACTGCAGGCGCGTTTCGCTCTGCAGCACGAGGCTCTGTCCGTACGTGGTGTCGTACTTCTCCTGCCATTCGCGAACTTGCGTCTCCAAGTCCTGCTGCTTGACGCGGAGTGCCGCTGTCTCGTGCTCGAGCTGCGTCTTGGCGTCTTGTAAGAATGCCTTGTCGGCAGCCAATAGCGCGCACTTCTGGTTGTTCTCGCTTAGCTTCGCGTGCAGCTCGGCCATTTGGCTGCCAAGTGCGTCGCGCTCCTCGATCGCCTGGTCCAATTGATAGCGAGTCGCCTCGTGCGCGGTCATCGCCTGCCTCTGGCTCCTGTACAGCTTGTCGTGCGTCTCTCGCTCGCTCTTCATCTCGCTCAGCGCTTCATAAAGCGACGTGACCTGCGTCTCCAGCTCTCGACGCGTCGCCTCGGACAGCTCCACGTCGCGTAGTAATTTGCGTTCTCTTGCGCTTGCAGCGTCTCTGAGCCGTTCCATGTCCTCGTTGGCAATTGTCGCCGCCTTCTCGCTGGCTGTGCTCATGGTACGCGCGCCTTCCAGCTCGTGTCGACACGTTTCGAGCTCCCGCTCGAGTCTTCGGACCTTGGAGTGCACCTGCAACTGGATGGCCTCGCGCAGCGACAGCGACTCGGCTGGCTGCCGCGCCAGCTGAACCAGTTCGCACGGCCTCTAGTTAAATCTCACTAGTCAATGATCCGGACGTACGAGAAGACCACTCACCTGCTCGGCAAGGGCGTCCGAGATGTCGAGACTCGTCACGTGCTGCTTCTCAACATGCAGCCGACTGGCGAGTTCCTCCTTCTCGCGTTTCAACTGCTCGTTCTCGCGCTTCAAATTGCCAAGCTCGCCCGCATAACGGCTCTGTTGCACTCATTCCATCCCATTAGTGGCCGTGAACCAACAGCATCACCTGCTATGGACTGATCCAATTTGACAAACCTCCAGCGTGGCCAGCTTGTTGCTCGCGTCCGTGCGCTCCTGCTGCAAGGCGCGCTCGAGCTCTCGCTGCGTCTGTGTGGACAGCACTAGCTGCGCGCGCACGCGTCCGACCTGCGCCTCGTAGAACTTCTTCATGAGGGCCTCGCTCCCGCTTGCAGACGTGCCTCCGCCACTCCTCGGTGTCGCCGACCTCGCAGTAGACGTGTCACCACCAGTCGTACCAGCGCTATCCGCGTTCCTAGCCCGCACCGATGTCACCGGTTGAGCGTTGGAAGCCGCAACGAGGTGGTCGTCGAACTGGGAGATGCCGCCGCCGAACATGCGCGTCACTTGCGCCGGTCGCACGCCGTCGTAGCGCCCGAACGAGTGCGGCAGCGACAGGTCGCTCGACAGCTCCCCCGGGTCTTCGTCGTCCTCTTCCTGCTCCCCGTCATTCAGCTCCTCGATCTCGCTGGCCACTTCGTCCTCCTCGTTCGCCTGTTCGTCCGCCCGCGGGCGCTCAACGGACGGAGCGTCCGCAGGAGACGAAGGCGCCGAGTCCGAAGGCGAAAGCATGTGCGCCGATAGCCCCAGCTGAGCCGCGAGCCGCCGAACGCCGCGGTCGTCACCGCCAGTCGCGCGCCGCGCCATCGTTCGTAGGCTTTGGTGTAAGTTACCCGAGTAATGGAGACCGTCGCGATCTTACACGGACGCGTCCCTATTTACTGTAACAAACATGCAATTGGGTACAAATCGATGTTGAATAGTCTTATTTTCGGTTATATTACCCAAAGTATTTCACACACAATGCCTAGTCTGGATGGGTACTTTTTCGACATGGCTACACTTTGGAACAGGTGCCAAAACGAAACCACTGCGCGGTGGATGCTAATTGTGGCGCTGGTTCCCCATTTAGACACGCGGCGCTCCCCCTCTCCTCTGTCCATATCAGTGCAAAGCGCAGAGAGAAGCGCACGAGTCTGCCATCTTCAGCGCTGACGCTGGTGCGCGCGTCGCTCCCATCCAAAGCCGCAACTTCCTACCATCTCTGCGGGTCCCAACCGAGCGAAAATGAGCCACGCGTATCCGCTGCCACGTGTACGTCGCTGTCTTGCTGCCGCTCACTCCTATATGCTTGGCGTTAATGATAAGACTGGACTGACAGCGTCCTCTCATCGCCTTCATATCGTCACTGTAGACGGCGGGCAAGGTGCTAGACCCCAAGCTGAACGACTCGGCGGCGAGCTGCTTGGCGGTCGAGTCGCGTCCGACCACCCCTGAGGACGTGAGGCGGTTCCGTAAGTCGTACTTCTCGGAGCCCGGCTCGCGCATTGCCCACCCAGGGCTCATCAACGACCTCAAGGCGATCGACCCGCTAACCAAGTTCGGCGTCGTGACCACCGGCAGCCAGCACGTCTCGGACGTCATCGCGTACGGCGCCGCCTCGAGCGAGTACCAGCGCATCGCACAGGCCAAGAGCGAGGCCAACTACGCGAGCCGCAAGCGGGAACCGCTCGGCAAGTCGCTCGTGCGCGGGTACGCGATGTCTGCGGCGGTGCAGAAGCCCGAATTCGCCTTTGGCGTGAGCGGCACGTTCGGCGAGTCGGCCAAGGAGCTGCTGTACCCGACGACGTCGATCAACAACAAGCAGGATGAGGAGTTGTACAAGCGGTCGCACGGGTCGGTGGCCCCGGGCGAGCAGAAGAACAGCGAGTACAGGTGGGACAGCGCCAAGATCGACCCGGCGAGGCACCGCTTCGGCGTCAAGCCGGCTTCTGGAGTCAGCGGGGGCGAGGTCGCGCTGTGTCTGAACCCGGAGATGGACGACAGCATCCCCAAGACGGTGGTAGCGGCCAAGCAAGTGGAAGACATGCGCTCGACGTTCGACCACTTGGACAAGCCGCGGCACCTTGGAGCCACTGCGAACACGCCTCCCCCGCCCGACAAGGTGTTTGGCGTGACGACGAGGAAGGAGGAGGGGTCCGCCTGGGACTGCATCCAAGGCAGCTACTCGCGCGAGGAGCAGCAGCCAGACCCCGATCTTGGTCGGCCTGTGAACCACGGCTGGCGCAACGCCACGTCCGAGCAGCGCTGGTTCGGCGTGCCCACCGTCCGGTGCGACATCCCGGCGCCAGCGCGTCGGTCGATGGCGGACGCGCAGAACTACGGCGACGACGCCAGCGGCAAGCAGCTGCTGTATCCGCAGATGTTCGCGAGCTACGGGGTGGCGGACGCCGAGTTCGCCCAGCCGCGCGGCCAGAAGCAGCTCCGCGCGCTGTTCGAGAGCATCGGGTACTCGCTGCCAGACGACGTGTTCGAGCTGCTCTGGAGCGTCGCCAGTCGCAAGACGATGGAGACAGCGGGCGCAAATGGCGGTGAAGCGGCTGTAGTAAGCGTCGGGGACTTCCGAGACGCGCTGAACGACTACCTGGTGGCGCACGACGCTGGGCAGCAGGCGCTGCTCGAGTGGCAGGACCGCGTGCGCGCCGTGTAATTATATAAGGTTAATATATCCATCACATGTTATCACAATAGAGTAGATGGATTTTATACTTTATGCACAATGATATTAGATAATCATCAAGTACTGATGTAGATATATAAATTCGGTGTACTATGCTAACACCTACAACATTAGTACTCTGTCAGCACGAGTCACTGTTAAACTAGTACATTACCCCCAACAAAACTTTACCCTCGTTTCGTTCAACCGAGGCGCAAGTCCATCATGGCGCCGGTGGCGATGGCCGCGCCCGGCAGCGACGCCGCCGAGTTGGAGGCCGCGCCGAGGTCGCCACTGATGGTGCTGACGCACGCCCAGCTGCCCTGGTGGTCGCTCTTCCACATGCGGACGGTCCCGTCATCGCCCGAGGACGCGAGCATGGTGCCGGCCACGTTCCACTCGACGCGCCAGACCTCCGAGTCGTGGTGGTGCTTGACGGCGACCTGCTCGACGGTGGCGCCCTCGAGCCGCGGGCCGCCGGCGTCCGGCATCTTAAGCTTCCAGACGCGCACCGTGCGGTCCTTGCTGGCCGTCGCGATCAGGTGGTACGAGCGGCCCATGTTGGGCGCCCAGCTCACGTCGTGGATGGCGTCCGAGTGGCCCGCGAGCTCGGCCACGACCTGCCAGCGGCGGTACGAGTTGTTGTAGCCCCAGACCTTGACCACGTCGCTGTTGCCGCCCACGACGATCATGGGCACGTCGAAGCGCGACTGGTTCCACGACACGCACGTCACGCCCTCCTTGTCCGCCAGGAACTCCTCCTGCAGCGGCCAGTGCGACAGGTTCATCACGTCGATCGCCTCGTACATGCGCACGAACCCGTCCTCCGACGCAGTCGCCTGCGTCACATATACACACGCACCCCGTTCGTCAGTCATTGACACATCCACGTATGGTGTAAACCAGCGTTTTACCACTCACAAGACGGAGACCGAGATGCCGCGGCGCAAACTTGACGTCGTGCACCGACTCGCGCGCGTCCACGAGCTGCGCCTGGTTCCGCCAGCCCTCCTTGACGCCGACCGAGTGGTGGTGCGCCACGCTTCCCGCTCCGTTGGCAGCGTTCCCACCCGAACCGCCCGAAGCAGGAGGGGACGTCGCGGTGCTACCACCACCGACAACGACAGGCGCCGCAGCTACACCATTGGGACCGCCGCTGCCGCCGCCGCTGCTGTGCACGTACATGCCCTGGTCCTCCCAGATGGACACGGTGCGGTCGAAGGAGCAGGACGCGAGGATCTGGCCGAACTCGGGGTGCGCCCACGCGACCTTCCAGACACTCGCCTGGTGCGCGTTCCACTCGTACTCGAGCCACCACTCGTCGCCGCGCTCCTCCCAGACCTTGATCTTGCGGTCCGAGCTGCACGTCGCCAGCCGCTTGCCGTAAAAGTCGAAGCTCATGTCGTGGATAAAGTCCCCGTGCTGCGACGGGAACCGGCGGAACACCTTCTGCTGCGGGGCGTAGGAGAGAGGGGACAGTGTCAGCAGACCTATATACACGGAAGAGCGCGCGGGGGGTGGCGCGGAGGAAGGGAGCGGCCCGTACCATCGTGGACGTTGTCTCTCACTTCTTGATCGTTTTGAAATGGCCAGGAAGCTAAGCTTGTCACTGGCAGGGTAGTGAATAGGATATGGACGGTGTCCATATAATGATGTGTCAAGTGATCTGGACTTCAGCTGTCCAGAAGAAATGGTCTGGATTTTTAATTTACAGACAAAGTCAGTATTTTCGGCACTCGACTTGAGTCAGTGCATAGGTCTCAAAGCAATATGCATTTCAATGCCTCCACGCTGGTTGCCAAGGCTGCAGTGCCTCAATCTCCTTCACCTTGGTCAGCTGTCACACGGCGTCACCGCCATCCTGGACTATGGGGTCTGCCATAGTCGATAACCTAGCTAGCTCTGCAACAACTCCTCTTGCTCCACGACGCAGTCGCATAGGTACACGTCCCCGATGTCTCGCATTGGTGCCACCAACCTTGGAAAGTAGCCGCGCAAAAGCCGCTGAAAGATCTCGTAGCGCTGGTCGCGACCCACCGTTTCGGCACCGCATGGTAGGAACCTTCCGTCCGTGTGGAGCGTCATGAGAACCTCCAAGTGTTGGTTTTCAGCCGCAAGTCTCATCTTGCGCGAGCTAAATCCCGTGTGGACACGGTCAAGCACCCATCTGACCATGCTGACGTCACCGTAGCTGACCGCTTCACTGAGGGTTCTCGCCGCGATCGGCTCTCCTCGTGTCTCGTGCAGCCACAACATCACGTCGAAGTAATCATTCCGCACCGCGCCGTTCAAAGCTGCCGCGCTGCAGCCCTCGCTGCGATGCTCATGAAGCCATTTCACGATCTTAGGTGTCAAACGCCAGCCGCGCCATTCAATGCTCCAGTGGTACATCCTTCGTGGAGGTTCATAGGGAGCCACTGGACAAGTTCCATGCACCGACTTGACGACCACACTCTGCTGCGTCGTCAACGACCAGCGAGACAGGGTGCTTGCCCCGCACGCGCAGCACCCGAAGCGCCCATCGAATCAGATCAAGGAGTCGTTCCTTAGCCGCCGCAACCAACGTGGAGCGTCGATGAACGAGAACGCCGGGCCACCCTGTGCGCCCAGCCATTTGGCGAGCTCCGGCTGTGCGTAGTGCACGGCCTCCCTCATCGCATGCTTGTCCAGTTGCAGACCAAAGCGATCCACCAGCCACGCAGCCAGTTCAATGTCCCCACTTCCAAGCGCGCACCGGAACTGGCTTTGACCGATGGGCGGCAGTCGATGATACTTATCGAGCCACTTGAGCGCATCAGTGCGACCGTGAATCAACGCTATGTCCGTGATTTGCTTCGCGCCAGGTTCTGGGGTCGGTCACGTGGTACTGTAGAGCCACTTGACTGCCTCACAAGTTGTGAGTCGCGAGCAGCCACTGAAGAATGGCAGACAAGCGCGACGCTCGTCCCAGCGCCGGTGCATTTGTCGAACGGGCGCTTCAACACATTGAACTGCGAATGGATACAGTTCAATTTGTATACGGGCATTGTCCATTTTTAAACACCCGTGCTTGGCGGTAAAATGCCGCTGGCAACCACAGTGTACCCAGTCCAAGAACTTTCGCGGCGAGAAGTCTCCTCGAGATCTCGTCGAGCATGGCGAGGCAGCACGAGCACGCTGCCGTTAATGGCGGCAGTAGCAACGCAGCACGCAGCGCTCACGTGATAATGGAAGAAGCGCGAGAAACCCGACGCCCAGATGCCGGTGGCAGTGGCAGTGCGGCTCTGCCTGTCGAGACGCCTCCGCTGACGAGCGTGGCGGTCGTTTGCCGCTCGCACACATCCATCGCCGCTATCCCCGCGATCATCGCCAATATTGACGCATTCGTGGATGCTACGACACAATATACGATCCCAAGAGCCTGTGAAGTCAGCGTTACGAGTGTGCAACGCCTACTGGCGCGGATCGCGGCGCGTGAAGACCCGGGGATCGACCCGTTCCACAAGCGGAGCCTCTTCAGTGCGGGGATAGCGAAAGCCGCAGCACGAGGCGACCTGGACGTCGTCCGGTGGTTCATGGAGGTGTATTTACCGACCGGACGCGTCCGCGGGGCTGTGGAGAAAGCGGCCGGGGCGGGGCAGCTGCATATCCTGAAGTGGCTTCACGCGCGCCACAACGAGCGCGTGGTGTGGGGTGCCCGGGAGCTGCATAGTGCGGTTTTCCTCAACCACGTGGAGACGGCCAGGTGGCTGTACGACAACGTCTCGAGGACTCTGGAGGTCGAGAACGAACTCATCCGGGCCGCCATTGAGAGCAGAGACAGCTCCGATGTCGTCGAGTGGCTGTGGGAGATTGATCGACTTCCACCCATCGACCACGACAACTTGCTGAGAGCAGCCAGGCAAGGGAACATCGCGCTGCTCGAGTGGGCAGTCAAGCGTCTGGATGTGACGCTGGACCAGCGCTGCATGGACGTGGTTGTGCGTACTGGTAACCTCCGGCTGATGGAGTTCCTCGCGAGTCTTGGCGGCCCGGCGTTCTCGTCCGTCGATGCGGACGCATTATGCGAAGGAGTCCGGGATGGAAACTTGGATGTCATTGAGTGGTCGCTTCGGACGCTGACGGTCCGCAACAAGTCAGATCTTGCGCAAGCGATCGACAGTGCGGCGAAGCGCGGACGTCTCGACATCGTCAAGAAGCTGCACCAAGAGTGTCCAGGAGAGTGCTCGGTCGACGCCATGAACAGCGCGGCCGCCTTCGGACACCTTGAAATTGTCCAGTGGCTTCATGACCATCGGAGCGAAGGTTGTAGCACCGCCGCAATGGACCGCGCCGCTGGGAACGGACACTTGGAAGTCGTGAAATGGATGCACGCGAACCGGATGGAGGGCTGCACGAGCGCCGCGATGGACTCTGCAGCGGCGAATGGCCACCTCCATATTGCCCAGTGGCTGCACGAAAATCGGAACGAGAGCTGCACAGCTCGGGCAATTGATACTGCGGCCCGGAACGGTCTGCTCGACGTGGTCTAGTGGCTCCACGAGAACCGAAGCGAAGGATGCACTACCGGGGCGATGGACCAGGCTGCAGCTTTTGGCAGCTTGGAGGTAGTCGAATGGCTGCCCTTGAACCGCAAAGAAGGGTGCACTCCCCGAGCCATGGGCCACGCAGCACGTCAGGGGCACCTGGAGATCGTCCGATGGCTCTACGAGCGCCGCAGCGAGGGACATACTACGACGGCGATGGAAAGCGCGTCGTGTGCCGCGCACTTCCACGTGGTGCGGTGGCTGCACGAGCATTGCGGCGAGCCGCTCGTTGAAGACACGCCCTGTGCTGCTGTCTCAGAAGGCGGCGTGGGCACGGTCCAGTGGGTGCTCGCCAACATAAAGACTCTGGAGCTGAGCCCTCATCCAGCGGAGATTGCGGTGGGAAGTGGCGACTTCGAGGTCACGATGGCACTTCACTCGGACGGCAGGAGCGCCTTCACGAAGAGCTGTCTCACCTCCGCGTATTGGGAAGATCGCTTCGAGATCCTGCAGTGGCTGATGCGCAACTACCCGCGTAACATCCCAGCCTTCCTGACGTCTCCTCGAGCGATGTCCAATGCGTACTGGCGCGACTGCCTCGACGAGCTCAATGCGATATCGTGAGTCTCGAGTATGCTTGGAATACGAGCAGTAGGCGCGAATGGCAACTGGAGAAGGGCGACCTTCTCTTCTCACATGCCTCGTAAACGCGTCCTTCGAGCACGAACGCTTCCATCGCTGCTTGGAGAATGGTATATCGATCTTTAGATCGCCAATCAAGGCAGCACGATTCGAATTGCTCGCTGTCGTCGCTCATTCCTGGTTCCTATTTATTGTGCCCACCTCAGCAACGGTCTCGCCTCCATTCGTCACTCTTCGGCAGTCGAAACTGGTGACATGACGTGTTGAACTTGCCTTCGCTCACCACCACCGAATGACCTCACGCCGAGGTCGTCACACCGTCTACAGATCCGTCTCCGCTGTCCAGAGCGTCGGGAAGAGCGCCAGTACCAAGCCCCGCGCGCGCTCGCAGCTTCGCGAGTCCGACAGGCAACTGCCGGAACCCTTTCCAGGCCTCGTTCACCGCGTTCTCGCGCGTCTCCTCGTCGTCCAGCAGACGTAAAGACCCGTCGTGCTTGTTGACCGCTACGGTGCTAGATCGGCGGAGTCGAACCGACCCCGAACGTGAAAGGCTGTCGGCCACCGACATGCCGTCACTGTTGCTAGCATGATCATTGTCTTCTCCGCCGTCACCGGGACTTTCGTCTTGCTCCGCGTCCTGCACAACGCGAGCGGCAGCCGCCAGCCGATCAAGGAACAGAGCGTGCACCGCTTCGAGCTGCGCGACGTCCTGGCTCGACAGGTTGCCGGACGTCGACGAGCTCAAGTACAAGACATGTCGCTGCTGGGACGACGACGACGATACGTCTGTCCGCGAGAAGGCCTCGGCCTGGATGTCGTTGCTCTTGCCCACGTGCCGCAGCTTGTCCATCAGCTCGCGGCTGGGCTTTTCTACACGCGCCACGAGCGCATGAGCAACTCCAGACTCAATCGCGCGTTGGGTTCAACCTTAAAAGGAACAGGTGCCGCGTCTTCCAGCTCCACCAGTCCAGCCAGCGGCTCGCGTGCCAGCAGCGGGAAGCTCGCGGCTGCCACACGCTCGCTTAGACGTTCCTTGATCGCCGCTAGTGACGGTGTCGTTGGTGCGGCGGACGAAGCGGGACGTCCGTTCCGGTTCTGGCCAGCAGCAGCACTCGTGGAGGGAGGAGGCTCGGTTGCGAGCAGCCGGCGGAACACTGTGCCCACCTCGTCGCCGCTGAACACGACGCCCGCCTTCTGCAGCACTGACGCGACCGTCTCAAGCGGCAACACACGTTCGAACTGCGCGAGCTCGCCGCCGTCCAGCGTGCGGCAGATGTCACGCACCTCATTCATTCGAAACAGAACGTACCGGCGCCACTCGTGAAGGGCCAGCACGAGGAACGCGCCAGCATCGACAGCGTCACCACTCGAGTGGGCTGTCGCGGCCTCCGCGAGTAGTCGAGCGCGCATACGCTGCGTCTGATCGACGCTGCGCTTCACGAATGCGATAGCAAGGATCTTCTCAGCCGTTTCCACGGGCATCCAGTCGCTCGGCCACTTCCACGACTCGTCGACCTGTGTCCAAGGCGACGAGCCGCTGGAATGATCGCCATGATCGTAGTCCGCACCATGACCGTGCTCGTTACTTGTGTGAATGTTGTTGTCATACGCATCTGCAGGCGGTTTAGCTCGCACGGGCTCGAACTTAGGGTCGAGTAGCGCAAACTGATGCAGGCCACAGCGCAGGATGGCTTGTATGAACGCGACGGCTTCGTTCTGACCCAGCAGCCGGTCTTCGTTCTTGTTGTCGCCTTGCTCTCTTGCGTCACTACCTGGTAGTGGTGGCAACGCGTCCATGCAGCAAACGTAGCCGAACAGCCATGCGAGTGGGTGACCGTCCACGTCACTCGTCCTATCCCAAATGCCCCCACTGATAGCGGCACGGCAGGTCACGAACACGTCGTGGATGAGCTTCTCTGCCTCCCATCGCGTCCCGAACTTGTCAATGAAAAAGTCGTAGATGAACTCCAGCAGTACCGGCCGTGGCGCCGGTCCGATGCCGCCGTTGATGCTGGCCAAGAAGGAAGACGGCGAGTCGAGCATCTGTTGAGCACTAGAGCAGGAGATAGCGCTGCTAACGCTGCTGAGCTCGACAAGTAGCGCCGGCACGCGGTGCGACGTGAGCGAAGCGCGGAACACCTTCGAGATGACTGCCAGCAGCCACGGTAACGGCCGCACAGCATTGCGCGTGCGATACGACGGCATTGACCCTGACCCTGGAGACGCGAAGGATGGTGGGGCGCACAGGATGCGCCCATAGTCGCGATGCACGAGCGTGCGCATGGCGAGGGGGGCGCCGAACTCGCGCCGCAGGTGCTTGCGGAACGCGAGCTGGACGTGCTTGACGCACAGCTTCTGCTTGACCGTGTCCATCAGCAGTTCGACACTGTTAGATGAGCAGCACACACGAGTTAGTGACAAGAGCGATCACCACATCCAGCTTATGATACAGGCGAGAACGTACGTAGACTTGTCGCGCAGGCGGACGCTGTCCACGAGCGCTTGCAGCGCCTTCTCAATGCCGAAGATGTGCTTGGAGCTCACCGCCTCGCCCGTGACCTCGCGCTTAACGAGCTTTGCGAGCTGCATGTACTCAATGAGGCGGTGGAACGACGAGAGCAGCTTCATGCCGTCCGAGTACGCGGCGCTTCCTCCTCCACCGTCGAAGCCCACCAGTATCGACGAGATCTCGTACACGAGTGCATCCGTCACGCTACGCGTCCACAGAGGGAGCGCCGCCGCCATCGTCGCGAGCTCATGCCGCAGGATCGTAAACAGTTTCTCAACCAGGAACGCGGCGCGGGAGCTCGTGGAAACCGCCGTGAGTATGGGCGAAGACGCTGACGTAAGAGACTTCTGCAAGCCGCTTGCGAGCCGCGCAAGACACGACACCGGGCTCTCGAGTCGCATGCACGTCGAGAAGAACTGACTCACCTCCGCTGCGTCCATGAAGGCATCGAACGTGACGACACCGTTGCCCTTGGTGTACGCGTTCCGGAACAGTGTCGCGATGACAAAAGCTGGCGTCTCATCGTTCAGCGTTCGCACCATGACGCGGAACTGCTCCATGTCCATGGTTGCACCAGCGTTAATCCCCGCGGTGATCGCGTTCGTGAGGCTGCTCATGTCGCCGTTCGTCACGGATGATGTGGCTGTCTGGAACATCAAGCGGATGGCGGCACGGCGATGCGCCTGCTCCTCCTTGTACTCGAGCATCATGAGCTCGACCCAGAGGTGCGCGTCGATGAACTGCTGCGGCTCACTCTCTTCGTCACTGTCGTTCCCCGCATCAGTCGATGTTGGCATTGCCGTGTTCTTGGGCGCGAAGTGGCGTCGACGCGCCTTCTTCTTGATGAACGGATCGTTGTTGATGCCCATTTGCTCCGGCGTGAGGAACACAGCGGGTCGCTCCTCATCCGGCACGTTGGTGACGACATACTCCATCATCTTCTTGTCGAGCGTCTCGCGTTCCGACTCGGTAGCGCGCGCAAGCACAATACTCGTGGCGAGCGATGCGTGGTACGGAGAGATCCAAATCGTCTTGGGCACCACTGGCGGCGTCTTCGCAGACGAAGACGTAGGAGACGAAGGCGCGCCGAAGAGGTAGTCGAACTCGCGAGAAAACGAATAGTAGGCGACCTTGTCGCGCAGTGGGCCCCAGTTGAGCTTGCCGCCGACCAGCACGTCCAGCAACTGGTAGCAGTATGAAGACGAGCTCGTCCTCGCCGAACTTCTCATCGAGCAGCGACAGGAAGAGCTTCGCTTCCAGGTACCCTTGCTGCACGAGCGCCTTGACGCCGTAGTACAGACACCAGCGCTCCTCATCCGCTAGCATTTGGCGCTGCTCCGCCGACAGGAAGGACCGCACGAGCTGGCCTTCCCCTGCGTCCTCTGCATCTCCACCTTCTGCTCCCGACTCGTCACCGTCTGGCTTGAGAGCTGGAAGCTCGGCAGGCGCGGCGCCATACTCCGCCTCAAGCTTCTCGTCCTTGATGGGGCGCCAGGGAGAGAACCACGCGTACACGAACTCGGGCATGCGAATCCGCGACGGGAAGGCGCCGCCGCTACGTCGGCACATGGTGTCGTCGATCTGCTTGGCAAAGAGAATCGCGCGCATACAACTGAACGTCCACGCCGGTTCGCGTTGAGGCCGCCGCCCGCGCAGGTTCGGCAAGAGGATGCGGAAGTACAGGCACTGGATGCGCTTGCGCTTGATTTGCAGCTGGTTCGAGCTGCTGCTTGGCTCGTCGACACTCAAGTCGCCTCCGTTCACGTCTGCGCTGGACACTGTGAGTGTGCGAGTCGAGTTCTCAGTCACGCCGCCCTTGGCCGACATGGCGCGCAGGTCCTGCTTGCAGCGCACGCACACGACGGACGAGTTCAGGCGCCGCGTCCGCTTCGCACGCGCTGTCCCCGTTGACGACGCAGATTTCTGTCCTCCGTCCTCGACAACAACGACACACTCTACGTCCTGGGCGTCCTCATTCCCATCTTCTTCTTGCTCGTCTTCCTCGTCCTCTTCTTCTTCGGCCGCGCGCTTCCGCATCTCCTCATCTTTGGCCTCGCGCAGCTCCTGCGCCGCGAGCAGGTCGCTTTGCTGCTCCATCAAAGTCGCAATCGTCTCGTCCTTGGCGTTCAGCAGCACGTCGAGCTGCGCCATGTCATCCTTGAACTTCTCGCGCTCGAGCGTGAGCGCGTCGATCTGCGCGTTCAGCTGCTGGTTCTGGTCCACCAGCGGCCGCAGGCGCGCGACTTCTTCGCAGCACTGGTCGTACTTCTGCTCCAGCTTGACGTAGTTCTCGCGCAGCTCCACTGCTTTCACCTTCTCCGTGTCCTCGCGCATCTGGCGAAAGATGGCGTTGAGCGTCTTCATCGTGTCGCCCATCTTGGTCATCTGGTCCTTGGACTCAGTCACTTTCTTCTCCATGTCGACCTTGCTCACCTCAAAGACAGCCGATAAGCGCTGGATCTCGGCCTCGTACTTCTCCTTCATCTCTCGAGCGTTCTGCTCGTGGATGTCATCCGTTCGCCTAATGTCTGCTCGCAGCCGCTCGAAGTCGTCCAGCGCCTCGTTGAGCTTCCCCCACTGCCCGCGTACAGCTTCTCGAGCTGGAAGAAGGCCTGCGCGTACTGGATGCGCGCTTTGCGCAGCGTCACCCCTTGCTCGAGGAATGACACGGTCAGCATGGCCTCGAGCTCGCCGAGCACCACGTCGGCCCACTTCTGCTCAAAGAAGAGCCGCGCGAGCGCCTTGTGGTCGGCCGCCACCACGTCGAAGTCGTCAGCGGCCGCGCGCGTCGCGTACTTCTCGCCCACGCGGGCTTGGATGGCGACAAAGTCTCGGTCGACCATGGCGAGGCGGTCGCTGCACTCGACGTCCCGGTCGTGCTTCTTGCTCACGAACTGGAGCGCGACGTCGTAGCAACGCTGCAGATCCAGCAGATCCGCGCGCCGCGACGGCCGCTCGATGCCTGTGAGGCCCCCGCTGCCGGCGTTGCCCTTCGACCGCTCCTCCGACCCGGGAAGGAAGAGCCAGGTCTTGTTGCGGTTCTGAACGGCGTGGTAGCAGCTCTCGGCCATGCGCTCGAGCGTGTAAAAGTGCGAGATGGCGCTGCTGTCTTCGTCCTCCGGGTTGTTGTGTTCTTGCTGCTCCCACTGGCGGTGGTGGTGGCCATCACCCCGTCGAGTAGCAGTCGCAGGCGAAGCCCCAGTGCTGGACGGGCGAGGGAGCGCACCGGCGGACTGTGTCATTTCCATCCGCGGCAGCAGCGTCTTGCACGCTTTTGGATCGCGAAATGCTGGCCCTGGCGAGCCCATGGACGCAAGCGACGCCAATCGCGCGGTGCTGCTGCTGCTGTTGTTGTTGTTACTTGCGGTAACGCCTTGCAATAACGCCGGCGCGCGGAAGAGCGAACTCTTGTGGAAGGGCTGGTCGCCCTTCTGGTCCAGCAGAAATTGCCGCACGTCGAACTTGCGGCTGGCTGTGCGACCCGAGGGCGGTGCACTCGCCTGTGTCGACTCGAGGTTCAGCTCGGCGCTGCCCATGGAAGTGAACGGCCGCAGAGGCGCGTCGTCGCCGCTGCTCCCCACTCGCCGCACGCCGCCCCGTGCCGAGACCTTGCTGTAGAGAGGCGCGTGTCCGTCCATGCCGTCCGCGGGATGTCGACGCCAAATGCGAGCGACGGGACTTGGCACGAGAGCGAACGACGGGCCGGGTGATGATTCTAATTCCGCCACAACCGCCGGGTCGACTCCTGAAGCGACGGTTAGTAGCACCTTTTCGAGAGATAAAGGTGAGAACGCACAATATACAAGCAGGGGTACGGGAGGTCAAGTGTTTCTCATTGTTTTCTGTTGTCTGCCCTGTGTGCTTGGTAAAGGAAATGGCCCTGCCCTGTTCGTTCGACGGAGCGCAAACTGATTAGAGTGAGCACATGCCAAAGCACACGACGTCGACAAGCGTCGTGGGCTCACCATGTGAATCGCGCTTGACGGTGAGCCAGACGCTTGATCGTCGAACGCGTCCGCTTCGATCCCGCGTCGTGGCTGCTTACACCTCCGAGTCGATCAGGATCCACTTGATTCGGCGGAAACACTTGCGCACAATCTCCTCGAGTTCGCCGTAGCGACCGCTGTACATGAGCAAGTTGTGCATCAGGCGGAGGCGGTCGCCAACGAGACGCAGTCGCTTCTTGATGAGGTGCAGTTGCGACGTGCCCAGGCCCGACGGGATCAGGTTGTCGACGACCGTGCGGAACACATAGCCGTCCAGCGGGTCCGACAGCGACACGCGCAGACGAAGCTCCTCTGGCGCCTTGTCGCCAAGCTCGTTCAGCTTGTCCTGGTAGCTCTCGAGCAAAGCCGTGACCTTGTCCCACGCCTCTTCCTGGCCCGGAAGCGGAGCGAGGCGCGACGCGTGCGCATACTCTGCGTGATACTGTTCGCGGTCGACCACGCGCAGAATCATGTTGAACAGTGCCAACTGCAGCGCAATGTTGTCACCGGGCTTGTGGTGGAACTCCTTGAGCAGACTCTCGAGCATCCAGAAGATGCCCATGGCCTCCGACGGATCGTCGCGGCACTCCCAGACGAGCTTGGCGACCGAGACATCCACCGCCAGCTTGTACTCGGGCGTCACGAGACCAAAGTGCGACATCCACTCGATCGACTTGGACAGGTACGACGTGCCCTGCTGCGTCGCCGCAGCATCGTCCGACCCGCTCATGTAATCATTGATCGGGTGCGACACGATGCGCTGCATAATGTCCGCGTCAATGTGCGGAGACAGCAGGCGCTGAATCGCAATCGTCGGGTACAGCGACTTGCGACCACTGACGTCAGGCAGCAGGCCGCGCATGAGGAACTGGATGCGCGACCACGACAAGCCGGCAAAAAGCAGGTTACCCTGGCGATCCAAGCCACGACGACCGGCGCGACCAGCCATCTGCTGGACCATCAGCGACGTCAAGCTGTCGTTCGACGTGTCCTCCAGGAAACAGCACGTACGGAACGGCATGTTAACACCGTAGGCCAGCGAATCGTCGGAGAACACGACGGCAAGACGACCGGCCTGAGCCAAAGCCTGCACAACGCGCAGGTACGCGGCCGGCAGGTTCTGGTTGTAGATGCCGATACCGCGACGCAGCGAGCGAACTAGGGCGTGGCCGTCGTCAGAGTCTTCCGAGAGCTCACGGCGGAGCTGCCACTTAATCTCCTTGAACTCTGTCGCCGTCAGTCGCGATCCAACCGGCGTCAGCACGAAGTCGGGGTGGGGCGCGTAGATATCCGGAGGGGGCTTCTCTTCGAAAGCCTGAGCCTCGCGCTCGTCTTCCTCCTTGCCCTTGGCCTTCACCTTGGCTTCGCGCTTCTTTGCGGAGGCCTGGTTCTTCTCCCATTCAGCGTATTCAAGCTGAACCTTCTCCCGGAAACCCGGGTACCGCGCAAGTTCTGCGGCTTCGATATCCGTCAGCAACTGGTTAAAAAGCTGACGACAGCGCACAGAGTCCAGCTGGAAAGCAATGGCAGGCGTGAGGCTCTTCGCGCACAATTGGTTGACGAGCGTGTACACGTCGACCGAGCTCTTGGGGTTGGGGTCCTTCTGGTCGTGCAGCTCAATGACAACGTCCCGAAGGCTCGCTGGGGGAGCGAAGAAGTCCAAGATGCTCTGCGTCGCCTTGGGTTCCTTCGCCGCGAGGTCTTCAAGGCGCTTCTTGATCTTCTCTTCGTACATTTTGGACTCCATGAGCGTGATGCGGTGCGTACGCTTGCCGAGATCAACTTCGTACTCGACATCGTCCTCGTCATCGCCCTTCTTGGACTTGCTGCTCTTCTTCTTGTCCTTTTTCTTCTTATCCTTCTTCTCGGAAGTGGCCTTGACTTCCTCCTCCTCGTCATCCAGAGCGAAGAAGTTATGTGGATCGACGTCCTGGATCAGGTCTGCCGGGTAGAACTGCTCCATGGCCTTCCACAGAGCAAAAGTGTCTCGAGGAGTGAACGCAAGATCACCAGCGTCAAATCCATCCGTTGTCAGGTATTCGAGCGTAACACCAGCGCACGGGTGCAGCTCCACGAGCTCCTTCTTGACGCTAGCATCCTCCTGCGCCTCTTCGCGCCAAATCAAGCGCTGCAAGTTGATGAAGCGGCCCTTGTACTCCAGCAGGTGCACTTCGCGGGGGTGGTGGAGCTTCCACCAGTTCTTCATCTTCTCGGCGTTGCCGATGGTAGCCGAAAGCGCCAGGAAGGGGCACGTCACCGCCTTGATGATGCGCTCCAACGCGGCACCCTCCGGTCCGTTCAAGTCGTGGACTTCATCGTACACAGCGTACTGGAAATCGTAGCCAATGTCAATGAGCGTCGACTCGACCGCGCGCGGCGTGCCGACGGCGATACGGAAGCCTGGCGGTAGGAACACAGTGCCTTCCGTGATGAGCGCGACGGCGCCCTTGACCATGGCCTGGAAAAGCGCCGCAACCTGCCACGCCAACGGGTCCGTCGGCACAATGAACAGCACCTTGCCACCGACCACCGAAACGTACGAAGACAGCACCGTCTTGCCACTACTGGTGGGCGCGCAGACAATGACCGAGTGGTTCTGATCAATGTGCGTCAGCACCGTGCGCTGCCAGTCGTCCAAGATGAACTTGTTCATGTGGTGCATGTTGAGCGGGGGCAGGCGGTCCGACATGTCGGTGAGCTGGAACTCGATCAGGTCGCGGCCACTGAGGAAGTCGTTGACGCTCTTGACGTACTTGCGGTACTTTTTGTGAATGGCGTTGAGCTCACTCTGGAGCTTGGCGTCCTCCTCCTCGTCCATCTTGCGCTGCAGCTTGTCCACCTTCTTCTTGCTGTCGGTCGACCGGTCCTTGGTGAGCTTGGTGCGCTGGATCTCCCAGAGCGTGTCGACGGCGTCGATGTACTCCTTCTTCTTGCAAAAGTCGCGCAGGATCTCGTACAGCTGCTTGAGGCGGCCCGTGGGCGTCACCATCTTCATCTTGATCAGGTTGTTGGACTTCTTGACGTTCGCGAGCTTCTCCTCGTCCACCTTGCTCTGCTTCTCCAGCTTGTCCTTGGCCAGCTGCATGCGGATCAGGTCGGCCTTCTTCAGCTTAGCGCCGTTCCCCTTCTTGTCCGCGTCCTTGCCCGCCTTCTTGCCCTTCTCCGCCACGACAGGCGCCGGCGGGGGAGTCGCCGCGTCGGCTGCGCTCGCGCTCGCCGCCGCCGCCGCCTCGTTCTGCTCTTCCGGCCACAGGTTGCGCGGGTTGAACGGGTTGGTCGGCGCCAGGTCGCGCAGGATCACCGGCATCCGGTCCGGCCAGACCTTCTGCCAGTTCACGTCGTACATGTCCGACTTCTTCTCCGGCATCTTGGCTATCGGGAAAATCCCCCCCTTTCCTGAGGTTTCCCTTTGGTCGACTGCCTTTCTCGCGACGGTGCGCGCTTCTTGTTCTCGGCTCGGTCCCTCGGATACCGCGCAGCCAAAAAGGGAAAGTGCCGCCTGCGGACCACCACCCACAAGGGGCAAAGAAAGGACCAACACTCTCCCAGTATAGAACACGGGGGCCAGATTCGGGTACAAACCCGAGCATATCGCGGTGCTTTTGTCTCACTCGGTAGCATAACACGATGAGACACTGTTCCTGCCATTGTGGTCTCTATTATCAAAATAAGGTACGGAATACTTCGTCGAACCAAATCACGGTGCAGTGCTCGACAAATCGGTCGATGGTGGGGCGTCCTTGCCGCCGATGTGATTGCTGCTCCCCTCACCGTCCAGCACATTCGCGACGGCGTCGTTCGCATTCACGCTTCTCCCTCTCGTCTGAGCGAGTTGATCGTCCGTCCGTCAATATGGTGAGTCAACAGGCCGAGCGGCATGCTCTAGCGGACTGCCACCACGTTTTATGTGTCGCGTGAGCTAACAGGTTGGTCACGGGAACGAAACTTCAGAACCGACTGCTGTCGCTGGGGCGCTCGCAGCTGACGGGCGCGGCGGCGTTGGGCGCGGTGTCGGCGCTGGGGATGGCCGCGGGCCGGTCTTCGGCCGTTGGGGACGCCGCGCGCGCCGAGGCGGCCGCGTCGGGGCACAGCGAGGGCGTCGCCAAGGCGGGCGACGCCTGGTACCCGAACGCGATCACCAAGCACTGGCACTTCTACCGGGGCAAGATGAACCCGGCGTCGGCCAAGTCGCTCAAGCTGTTCAAGTGCGCCGAGACGCCCATCGCCGATGAGATCGCCGGGTACCTCGGCGTCGAGCTGAACGACATGGCGGGTGCGGCGTGGACCGAGTGATGCGCGATGGCTTTCACGTGGACACGCGACTTACCTCCTGTGTGATTGACTCTCGCAGTGCGCAACTTTGCCGATGGCGAGACGAGCATCAACGTGAATGAGAACGTGCGCGGCAAGCGTGTGTACATCGTCTCCTCCACGACCAACGTGGATCGGTAGGTGGCGCGAAGCTTGCGCGCATCTACAGCTCCTTCAACCTTCGGCCCTAACGCTGCCGTCCTTGCACGCTGTTGCGCCAGCCTGATGGAGCTGCTGCTGTCCATCTCGGCCATGCGCCGCGCGTCCGCCAAGCGCATCACGGCGGTGATCCCGTTCTACGGATACGCGCGCCAGGACCGCATGCACAAGGGGCGCGAGCCCATCGCCGCCGCGGTGCGTTACCGCCGTAGCCAACGCTTGGACCGGGTATGGTGGTCTATTCTAAACGCTCTCGTCTGTGTGTACCTGGGTTTGGAACAGGACATTGCGCGGATGCTGGAGGTTATGGGCGTCGACCACGTCGTGACGGTGGACCTCCACAGCACCCAGGTCGAGGGCTTCTTCAAGCCAACAATTCCGGTCCGTTGGGTCTTCTACTGCGCTCTGTATATCGTGTGGTGGCTGTCGTCTAACCTGCTGGACCCCGTCGCAACATCATGGCAGGTGGACAACCTGCAGGCGTTCCCCGTGGGCGCCGTGTACTTCTCGGAGATGGATCTGGGCAAGCCCGTGGTGGTGGCGCCGCACTCGTCGGCGGTGAACCGCGCCGTCATGTTCCGCGACACGCTGTCCCGCTCGCGCGACGAGTTCGTGCCGATCGCGTTCGTGATCCGCAAGCACCACATCGACAGCAGTCGCCCGGGCGAGCTCGTGGGCGACGTGCGCGGCATGGACTGCCTGGTGGTCGACAACCTCGTGGACACGGGCTCGACGCTCGTCAAGACGGCCAAGGTGCTTAAGAGCCAGGGCGCGCGCAGCGTCACGGCCTTCTGCGTGCACGGCCGCTTCTCCAAGGGGGTGCGTGATGTGGTGGGAGGCTTGTTGAGAAGTGTCTAATCCCGTCTAACCCTTGGATTGACTGACGTGATTCGTGTCCAGGCCATGCACCGCATCCAGGAGTGCGAGGAGCTGGACAAGCTCGTGACGACCAACACGATCCCCATCGAGCCGGAGCTGCGCGCCGCGTGCCCCAAGATCACGACGCTGTCGGTCGCCCCGTTCATCGCCGAGGTCATTTCATGCATTCACACCAAGAGCTCCATCATCCAGGTGTCCAAGACCAAGTATTAGCGCATGATGCTGGTTGTGTACGCTGTCTTGGTAGACAGTAGCATACAGGATAAGGATATGGAACCGTGTGATTCGTTGAAATGTCAATATTTCGCGTATTTTGAACCAATCGCACGCTTCAGATGGCTCCCTGGGAGAACTTTGCGCGGATCAGGAAGGATTATTGTCACCTAAAGCGCACTTCCGCTAACCAACCCGCTAGTGTCGCCGCTTCGTGCCCCTCGCCCTCTGTACGATCACCCGGACCCGCCGCCGCGAGCATGATGAGCGAGGAGAAGAAGGCGCAGGACCTCGAGTTCATCGACGTGGAGGCCGGCGACGGCGTAGGGCTCTCGGCCGCCGCCGCGGCGCCCACGAACGTCAAGTCGCCCGCCAGCAAGAAGCGCGAGGACGGCGAGGCCCTGTACGTGCACTATTGACTAGCTGGCGGCTCTGAGTCGCCCCGTGGCTGAGTGATGATAGTATGGAGCCCTGACTGGGCGATACTGCGCGTGTTTCCCGCCTGCTAACGCGCGGCCTGACTGATGATACGACAGCTTGTCGTCGATGAGCAAAGTGGTGACCAACGCCAAGCACCCCGTGGCCGCCTTCTTCCACATCCTGTTCAAGGTGAGCGCGCCCTGTGGCGACTGCAGGCTTACTGTGCTGCTCCATATGGTCACTAACGACGTGGACTGGCAGACGCTGGCGCTGGCGATGTACCTGTTCGGCGGGCTCTTCATCGAGAGCTACGTGTTCGTCTTCGTCGTGTGCATCCTGCTGCTCGCGTTCGACTTCTGGACCGTCAAGGTCGGTACAGAACCCACTGTCACTCGCTCTGCAAGCGCGTAGTTATAGCTGACCTGGCCTACCTGCTGACCTGCCTACTCGCCAACGACAGAACGTGACGGGGCGGCTGCTCGTGGGCCTGCGCTGGTGGAACCGCATCAACGAGGACGGGTCCAACGAGTGGGTCTTCGAGTCGCACGAGGACATGACGGAGATCGACGCGCTGGACGCGCGCGTCTTTTGGACGGGCCTGTACGGCGCGCCGCTGCTCTGGGCGCTGCTACTCATCGTCGCGCTGCTCAAGTTCAACGTGCAGTGGGCGCTCATCGTGGTGGTGGCCGTGACGCTCAGCGCCGCCAACATCATCGGCTACACCAAGTGCAAGAAGGACGCCAAGCAGAAGATGCAGTCACTCATGTCGCGCGGCGCGCTCGGCGCGCTGGGCGGCACGTCGCTCATGTCCACGATCGGTGGGCTGGCGCTCAGCGGCGTCGCCAACGCCACCGGCAGCGTCAAGAGCACCATGCGCAAGCAGGCGGTGCCCACGAGCGAGACAGTGTGAGGTGGCCTTGACATCGAACGCTGTTGTTGACAGGTGCAGTGAGTGAGAACATCGAGGATGCAACGCAATGGCAAAACGACGTCACCAAGAGAATCGAAAGTGCATTGTTGTGCTTGTTGGGTCGCTGGTCGGCGTCACACACTGACAGGAAAGCTCCCTCCCCTCGTTCGGTTTGAAGCTAACCGCCTCGCCATGAACCGTTCATGGGCCGACCGCATCGATAACCGTGTTGTCCGTACCACCTTTGTTGTCGTGCTGCACGTGCCCAGTGGTAGATCCGCCCCGTTCCTCAAGCCCATCGCGCTGCCTCGACCTACTGTCCAGCGGGAGGCGCGGCGATGAGGTCCTTCATCTGCTCGTTCAGCTGCGTGTAGAACTTGTGATACTCGAAGATGTCGCCCTTGCCTCGGCGCACCTCGACGAGGTGCAGGCTGTCGGCCAGCATGTAGATCTGGATCACGACGCCCACCGCACCCTTGGACGTCTGAAGCACCGCCTTGACCTTGGACGCGCTGTCCACGCTGATCTCGCAGTTCTGGCTCTCGAGGTAGCCAGTCAGGCGACTCATAATGCTCGCCGCGGGGATCGTCGACGTGAACTGCGTCGAGCGCTTGACGCGCTTCTCATCATTGCTTTGGAACATGCGGTTGAGCGCCATGCCGCCGCACATGTTGATCAGGTCGAAGGCGTTCATCACCTTGAGTCCGCCGTCGCCCTTGGCCTTGTTCTCCGAGTTGATCTCATCCTGGTTTTCCAGGATAGCGGCATCCAGATCCGCCTGACTCGGCTTCAGGCTCATCGCGGCAGCGTTCACCGCAGGCGCTTGCGCAGGTGCAGCTGCCACAGGCGCAGCCGATGGCGCGCCAGTTGAGTTGACGTACCAGTCATCCTGCATGATCTCCGCGAGGGAGATACGCGTGGCCGGATCCGGAACGAGGATGCGGTTCAACAGAGCCTTGACGCGAGGCGTGAACCAGCTCGGGTACGAGAACTCGGCCTTCTGGATCTTGCGGAAGAGCGCCGACATCGTGGGCTCGTCGAACGGCAGGAAACCCGCGAGCAGCACGTACAGGATAACACCCATCGACCAGACGTCAGCCGCGCGGCCGTCGTAGCCCTTATCGGCCAGCACCTCGGGCGCCACGTAGTTTGGCGTGCCGCACGTCGTGTGGAGCAGTGACGCGCGCGAGCTCTCCGCTCCGTCCGGACCGCCACCCTCGTACAGCGCCGACAGACCAAAGTCCGAGATCTTGAGGTCTCCATTCTCATCCAGCAGCAGGTTCTCTGCGGACAGTTGCGGGCACGGCAGATTATCAATAAGCACAAGACAACGAAGCACTCGATATGATAAACACGGACGCACCCGGCTTGAGGTCGCGGTGGCACACGCCGTTCTGGTGGCAGTACAGCACGCCGTCCACGAGCTGCCGGAAGTAGAACCGCGCCGTGTCCTCGCTGAATCTGCTTACACATTTGTATAGGTGCATCTGATCAGTGTATGTCCCTTCCTCCACAACCGATGATTCTCGTGCGGCAGACGCACCGTCCTTCGCTGACGATCTTGTCAAACAGCTCGCCGCCCGTGATGAGCTCCAGCACGATGAAGATCTGTGCGAACGCGAATGGTTAGTCGCTTGACATGCCCAACGCGTCCAGTATGCAACGAGCGCGTTCTCCCCCACCTTAGTGCGACTGGCGAGCACCTCCTTGAGCACCACGACGTGCTTGTGGCGCACCATCTTCATGATGGAGATCTCCTTCTTGATCTGCGCGCCCATGTTCTGCTTCTGGATCTTCTCCTTGTCCAGCACCTTGATGGCCACGCGCTCATCCGTCTCCGTGTTCACCGCATACTTGACCCTGTTGCCGTCGGCATCGACCCGTGAGCATCATCTATCCGCCCAAAGCATATCCAGATTAACAGATACCGATCCAGTCACTTACTTGCCAAAGGTACCCTCGCCCAGCGTCTTGCCGATCTCGTACTTGCCTGCACATTTCCCGCGCCGCCACAGCCGCCACCCGAGCAGCATCGAGTCCGTCAGTTACTCATCTACCACCGCCGCCACTTAACGAGCGATCCTCTCCGTCCTCCCGCCCGCCCGCCCGCTCCCTCTCTCTCCATCGCGTTGCAACGCGCTTCCCCCTCTCATGTTCCCGTCGAGATCGTCGCAGTCTCAATAAGAAGAAAGGGCCGGCGGCGACCCAAGGCACAAAAGGAACGAAGGAGCGGGCGGGTACTGTAAGACCACCGACGACACTACGTACCGACTTTCTTGACCATCGCGCCGCCCTCGGAGACCCGACCGTGGTGGTGACAAGACGCGCCGCGTTAAAGGTCTCTGCTGTCGTCCTTTCCTGCGGTTGCTTTCCGCAAGTGCAAAGCTCCCCCAGCACCGACGCTCTATCTAACAGTTGGGGGAGGGGAGGGCGTTTCTGGGGAAACCCTTTTCTTCCCTTTCTTCTCCCCGCTTCTTCACCTTGCGGGTGACATGTAAAAATATCGATCAGATCGCGGTTTTTAACGCGTTTGTAACCAGAAGCGTCAACACCGTGTCTCTGTTCGGCGTGTTGATGGCGATGTCGTTAAGTTTAGGTGTCGGTTAAGAACACATGCGATCCCAACACAAACCGGTAGGCAGCGGTATCTCCGGTACTGAACCGAAAAACCGGTATTTGAAGACTGGTCATCATTTCGACACTTGCTGGGTGCCGATCACCAAGGAAAGGACGACAACGAGGGCAATGGACTTTGACGACAACGCGCCGGAGCTCCTGCCGGCGGACGAGACCATGGCGGCCGCTCCGCCCGCTCCTACTACAACTACCGCCCCGTCTTCAGCCAAGGCGGGGGTGCCCGTGACGATCCTGTCGGGCTTCCTGGGCGCGGGCAAGACGACGCTGCTCAACTACATCCTGACGGCGCGGCACGGCAAGCGCATCGCGGTGATCGAGAACGAGTTCGGCGAGCAGGTGGGCGTGGAGCGGCTCGTGGCCAAGAACGGGCGCGACGGGCAGGTCTTCGACGGCTTCTACGAGCTCAGCAACGGCTGCATCTGCTGCTCGGTGCGCGACGACCTGGTCAACACGCTCGAGCGGCTGCTCGAGGTGCGCGACCGGTTCGACTACATCCTCGTCGAGACCACGGGCATGGCCGACCCGGGCAAGGTCGCCTCCATCTTCTGGGTGGACGCCGAGCTCGAGGGCCGCATCTTCCTGGACGGCATCGTGACGCTCGTGGACGCGCCGCGCCTCGCGTTCCTGCTGGAGCACCCGGACTCGCAGCGCGAGGCCTTCGCGCAGCTGGCCTACGCCGACCGCGTGCTGCTCAACAAGCGCGACTTGGTAGCGGACGAGACCCAGCGCCAGGCCATCGAGAAGCAGGTCGCCAGCATCAACGGCATCGCCAGCTTCTCCTGGACGCTCCGCGCGCAGGTGGACCTCGACAGCGTGCTCAACATCCGTGCCTTCACGTCTGAGCGCGCCGCCGCCGTCGAGCAGCAGGTGCATCAACTGATTCAGGAGGACGAGGACATGGACGGATGCGGCGAGTGCGATGGTGCGGAGCTACACTCACACTCACACAAGCACGAGTCGGTCCACACTGGCGGCATGCAGACGACATGCGTCACCATCCGACGCGGTCCGCTGAACCAGGACAAGCTTGAGCGGTTCCTGGGCGAACTGCTATGGGAGCGTGCGAGCGCGGAAGAGAACGCCAAGCAACGACAGCTGCTGTTCCGCATCAAGGGCGTGCTGTCCGTCGCCAACGAGCGCAAGAAGTTCATCCTGCAGGCCGTGCACGAACTGTTCGAGGTCTACGAGTCGGACGAGGAGTGGGCGGACGAGACTTCCAAGGTGTCGCGCATCGTGTTCATCGGGCTCAACCTGGAGAAGCAGCGGCTACAAGAGCAACTGGAGGCGTGCGTCGACGTCGAGAGGTGAAGGATCTGTGATGGACACGCAACTGCTGATTGCACTCACTCTAAACACGGATCGTTTTGTTACCGAAGCTCAACACCGTCGGGCCTGTGCTCGAAGTGATGGCCGCGTCTACGTTTAAGTGGAGCGGGACATTGTGTGTGTCGGGGCAGGAGTACTCACCACCAACATTGGCTGACGAACGTTTCAATTTGTAGGCTCCTCAACGGTTAGAAGCCATTGCGACCGGTGGCGGTGGCGGTTTCGCGCAAGGGTCGCAACACCAGCGATCAACGTTGAAGCGTCCGTTTAGTCTCCCAGACAGTCACATCGGACCGACGCTGTCGCTGCCAGGTCGCTTTTGCGTGCGGGTCTGTCATCGACGCCGTCACCATCTATACCTCATAAACCAGGGTTCACCGGGCTGACGCACGATGGACAAGCCGCCGTTGCGCAAGACAAGCGCGACGCCGGTGGTGACGGCCGGCGCGAGCGGCAGCTTCTGCTAGCGACTCGGCCTGATGGCCATCGCGGCGCCCAGCGAGTGCCTGCAGGCGTTCTACAAGCTCGTCCGCGTAACCGTCGCGGGGCACGCAGAGCGACCGCGTCGCGTTTACGCACAGCTCCGCCTGGTACTTCCCCGACAGCTTGCCCTTCGTGACGGCTACGTCCTCGCTCGTACCGCCGCTCGGCGTGTCCGCGACCGAGGCCTCGGACTTCACCACCATCCTGCACGCGCAGCAGCGGCACCAGCAGCAGCTGCGCCACTTCTAAAGGCTCCGCGGGTGTTACGGGGAGGCTCTCGTGCTGGACTCTGAAGCTCTCGAGGCCGGCGAAGAAGCGCTTCAGGAGGCGTTTTCGGCACGAGCAAGGGGCTCGCTGGCAGGAGCAAGAGCTCGTAGAGCAGGGCGAAACCCGTTCCACAGTCAGTTGGAGACGTCGAGCATCGCAGAAACGGGTCGGAGGCACTGCAACGAGCTCGAGGAGGAGGAGGACGCAGCGAGAGGCGAATGCCCGCTGTTCCGCCACATGCCCGACGACAGACGCGCCACCGTTTTCAATGGAGGAGGAGGAGACCACGTCGCAGCAGCGCGCCTGGATGCGCGCCCTCGATTTCTCCGCGCATCGGCAACTTGTCCCAGCCGTTTGGTAAAGCCGTTCGCGCGTCTTTGGCTTGGGTTGGCAGCACGTCATGGGCCTACCCTGGCGACCACTACTATACTGTAGCGACTCGAATTCAACGCGCCGGAGGTCGACGTTGACTGCCAGCAGCAGGAGACCGCTGGCCTGGGATGTGTGCTGCGCACTTCCACGGAGCCATGCCGTTGGATGTGGACATGATCCATATCAAAACATGTATGCACGCGATAACCCCGTGATCGGTGATCCAGTCCAGTAGGTATTGAACCCGGTCCAGCACGAAGATCGACCTAGGCAGCATGGCACCGCCTCTCGAATGCGCTATTAGTGGCGGCCGCGACGGAGCAGGCAGCGCCGCTGCAACGGCGGGCGAGCAAGAAACGCAGAGTTTCGCTCGTGGCGGCGCGTCTGTATTAATACGCGCAGTGGCGGCTCCGCTGACGAGCGTGGCGGTCGTGTGCCGCTCGCGGCAATCGGTCGCCGCCATCCCGCACGTCACCGCTGAATCGGCGCGTTCCTGGACGCCGCCAGTCTCTGGACGATCCCCAGTGCGTGCAAAGCCAGCATCCCAGCCCTGGTTCGTTTGCTGACGCGGATCGCGGCACGAGAAGACCCGGCGATCGACCCGTTCGTCAAGCGGAGCCAGTTCAGCGCCGGGCTCGAAAACGCCGCTGAGCGAGGCGACTCGAGCGCCGTCCAGTGGCTGGTCGAGGTGTACCTGCCGGCCGGACGAGTCCGTCGCACGGTGGAGAAATCGGCCGAGTCGGGGCAGCTGCTCGTTCTCCAGTAGCTCTACGCGCACCACAACGCGCGCGTGGTGTGGGGTCGCCACGAGCTGAGCAAAGCGCTAGAACAGAACCACGTGGAGACGGCCAAGTGGCTGTACGACAACGTCCCGAGCCCTCGAGAAGGCATCGCCTCCTGATCCAGCACGAGTGGTGCGCAGTGGCGACTCTGAGGCCGCCGAGTGGCTGTGGGCAGCCGATCGACTCCCGCCGCCCATTGACCAGGAGGACTTGCTGATCGCGGCCAGACGAGGGAACGTCGCCCTGATTCAGTGGGCGATGCATCGGCTTGATGTGACGCTGGACGAACGCTTCATGGACGTGGCGGCGAGCGCTGGGAACGTCCGTCTGATGGAGCTCCTGTCAAGTCTGGGTGGCCCGGCGTGCTCGTCCGTTGAGGCGGACGCATTGTGCAAAGCAGCCCAGAAGGGGTTCTTTAGCGTCATCGAGTGGTCACTCCGAGACCTAACGGTGCAGGACAAGTGTCCTTGCGCGCGCGATCGACAGCGCGGCCAAGTTCGGACGTCTGGAGATGGTCAAGTTGCTGCACGAAGGGTGTCCAGGGAGTGTTCGGTCGATGCATTGAACCACGCGGCTGCCTTTGGACACATACACGTCGTCAAGTGCCTCCATGAGCTCCGGAGCGAAGGATGCAGCGCCGCTGCGATGAACCGCGCAGCCAGGAACGGACACTTGGATGTCGTGAAATGGCTGCACAAGAACCGAACGGAGGGCTGCACGGGCGGCGCAATGGACGCTGCGGCGGAAGGTGGCCACCTCGAGATCGTCCAGTGGCTGCATGAGAACCGAAGCGACGGCTGCTCTGCTCTAGCAATGACCCACGCGGCTCGGAACGGCTTGCTTGACGTGGTCAAGTGGCTCCACGCGAACCGAGGCAAAGGGTGCACGGTGAATGCAATGGCCTACACAGCGGCTTCCGGTAGCCTGGAGATGGTAAAGTGGCTCCAGTCGAACCGCAAAGAAGGATACACAGCGCGAGCTATGGATGAGGCGGCGCGTAATGGGCACTTGAACATCGTCCGGTGGCTTCACGAGCATCGCAACGAGGGCTGTGCTGCGGCGGCGATGGAGTGCGCGCTGTGGGACCAGCATTTCCATGTGGTGCGGTGGCTGCACGAGCACTGTGGCAAACCGCTCACGGAAGAGGCGCTCTGCAGTGCCGTCTCGAACCGCAATGTGGACATTGTATGGTGGGTGCTCGCGTATACCGACGCGCGGGAATTCAGCGCGCGTCCGGTGGAACTAGCGCTGATCGCCGGCGACTTGGAGATGGCACTTCGTGCGGACGGCAGGTGCGTCTTCGTCGAGAGCTGGGGCACCCTCGGGTTTCTGAAATACCGGCTCGAGGTCTTTCAGTGGCTGGTGCACAACTACGCGCGCCGAGTCCCCACCACGGCAGCGACTGCGCAAGGACCGTCCGGCGTGTACTGGCGCGACTGCCTCCATGAGCTTCGAATGATCTCAACACTCACGGCTCGATCCGCTCAAGCAACACCTGTTAGCAATGCCACCTTCATGTACGCGTCGCTGACTAGCACCCGCACGAGGGCGATCATCGCGTTCGACTCGAGCGGGGACTGTTGCAGCAAGAGACGATCAACGTCAATCAAAGTCGGAGTGTGTATTCCATGCATGCAGTGCGCCGCCATGTCCGTGCTCGTGATCCCTCTCGTCACAAGCACGCTTCGGCGCCTTCTTTCTCTCTCTCCTTCGCCCTCCACGCCATCACGAGCGCCACTACAAGCCGACCAACTCGTCGTGAAGTTTAAACGGGCGTTAGTCCCATGGCGGCGCGCAGTTCCTCGTACACCATGAGCGAGATGATGGTGTGCGGGCCGAGGCGGAACCAGTTGGGCAGCCAGCCCTTGAAGAAGCCGCGGATGCCCTCGGTCCGCAGCACCTGCATGAACACCTTGCCCATGACGCTGGAGCCGCCGCCCTTGGAGCTCTCGGCCATGATCTTGGTCTTCATGACGTCGAACGGCGACGAGGCCGTCGCGGCCATGAGCCCCGCGAACATGCTGGACGTCATGTGCACCGTGAAGCCCTCGTCCAGCGACGTGTGCGTCAGCAGCACGTACTTCATCTGGTCGTAGCTGGGCAGCTGCGCGGCCGTGAGCAGCATGGCGCGCAGCGTCGTTGGCCCCACGCCGCGGTAGAAGCCCGCGATGAGCCCCTCCTGCCTGTAAATGTCCTTGCAGGCGAACCAGAAGCTGTTGCCGTAGCGCGCACCCGACCGGTCCGCCTGCATGCGCGTCTTGACCAGGTCCATGGGGTTCATGATGGCGCTGCCCACGCCACCCGTGGTCGCGCCCGCCAGCAGCTTGATGGACAGCGGGGTCGTCGCGCGCTCGCCCGCCGACAGGTTGAACACCTGGTCCTCGTACGCGCCCTTGACGATGTCGTACATGCCGAAGCGGATGCCCGAGTAGCAGTACTCGCGCAGGAAGGAGGCCTGCCAGCCCTTCATGAGTCCGCTGATTCCCTCCTCCGTGGCCAGCGTCTTGAGGCCGTGCGCGAAGCCGTTGTAGCGCGTCTCGGCCGACGCCGCGGCCGACGACGGCGGCGCAAGCGACTGCAGCTGCAGACGCACCTTGACCACGTCGATCGGGTTGGTCACGGCCGTCGCGAGCGTGTTGGCGAAGCCGCCCAGCACGATCTTGAGCGCCACGCTCTCCTGCTGCTGCTGCTGGGACGCCGCCGGCAGCTTGGCCGGCAGCGCCAGGCCGGAGGAGGAAGCAGTCGCCATCGGTTGCTGTTGGTGTCGACGGGCGGGGAGCAGCGCGCGGCCGGCCGGAGAGAGAGAAAGAGAGAGTGACGCTAAACCCTGAACATTTGCTGCTTGGGCGAGGAGCAGAGCTTCAGGATTGACGCACGAAGCGGCCGGCCGCACGTTGGCTGAGACGGTGGCGCGTGACTATGCGCTGTTCAACGTCCGTTCATAACCCACGAGTAGTGACATTCTGAAGCATGTCATGCGAATGTGGCGGGTGGCACAACATACTTTAACCAAGTTAAAACAGGGTTTCATCCATCAACGAAACGCCATCTCAATGTCAGTATACCGAGGGGATGCGCAAAACTGAAGGTGGTCAGCGCCGAAACATTCAACGGAGACGCAAAACGGTCTACTGTTGGTTGTACAGTAGGGTTCACAAAACTCTAACGGAGTCATGCCGGACTCGCCTCGAGACTCGACTAGAGATACTCCAGGTCCTCGTCTTCAACTTGGAGGCAGCCGGACTGCGTGACGTTGGCGTACCACTTGGCGGCGGTGCGCGGCGTCCGCGCGAGCTCCCAGGCCTCGGCTGAGTACTCGTCGACGTCTCCGGTCTGCGCCGTCCAGTTGACGTGGTACATGCCGAAGCGCGGCGCGTAGCTAGTCCACTCGAAGTCGTCCATGAAGGACCAGACCGTGTAGCCGACCACGGGGATGTCTTCCTCGTAGATGGCCTTGTGCACCTGCTCCAGGTGCGTGCGGTAGTACCAGAGCTGGTCCTGGTTGTCGATCGTCTCGTTGCCGCACCAGCCGTTCTCGGTCAGCAGCACGTCCGCCGTCGGGTCGTGGCTTGACAGGAACTTGATGGCCTCCAGGTAGCCCTTGGGGTACCCCGAGCTGGTTGAGCAGCTCGTCGGGTCGGCGATGCTCCCGGACGCCATGCGGGCGCCAGCCGCGGCCTGCGACCCGTCGACGCCGAGGTCCGTCTCCCACCCGAGCGTGAGCGACGAGCAGTTGACCGAGGACGTGGTCGAGTCGCAGTCGGTCGTCGAGTACGACGTGTAGTAGTTGAGCATGAGCAGGTCGTACGAGCCGCGCACCTGGGCGCTCTGCGCGTCCGTGAAGTTGGGCAAGCGCTCACCCACGCGCTCGCGCATCACGGCCGGGTACTCGCCCGTCGTGATGGGGCTGAGGAACCAGCCGAGGTAGAACTGGTTCTTGCGCTCCGCCGCCGCGACGTCCGCCTCGGACGACGTGTCGAGCGGGATGCCCCAGTCCACGTTGAGCACGATGCCAATGCGCGCGTCTCTGGTGACCACCGGGGCGGCGTCCTCGTCGCTGTCGCCGTCTCGGAGCGCCTTGAACGTGTCGACGGCAGCCGCGTGCGCCAGCAATACGTTGTGCCCGGCCACGTAGGCGTTCGTGGTCGAGTTGCCGAGCTGCGGTGGCCCGTAGCCGTACGCGAAGCCCGTGAGCAGGTGCGACGCCGGCTCGTTAAACGTCGTCCAGTACTTGACCTTGCGCCCGAATTCGCGGAAGAGCAGCACTGCGTACTCGTTAAAGTGCTCAGCCATCCCGGAGTTGAGCCACCCAGGCGGGTCCAGCTGCTCCTGCAGCTCGAGTGGCAGGTCCCAGTGGTAAAGCGTCAGCACCGGCTGGATGCCATTGACGAGCAGCTCGTCGACCAGGTCGTGGTAGAACGTGAGGCCCTCTGCGTTGGGCTCCATGTGCCCGGAGGTGGCATTCCACGTCATGGCGCGCGTCCAGGCCACCGAGAAGCGGAAGCCGCCGAGTCCGTCGCTCGCCATGAGCGCCACGTCCGACTGGTACCGATGGAAGAAGTCGCCGGCGACGTTGGCGCACGGGACCCCGTTGTCGCCGCGGCAGAACTCGTCCCAGATGCTGAACGTCTTGCCCGACGCGTTATATCCACCCTCGACCTGGTACGCCGACGACGCCGAGCTGAAGAGAAAGTCCGGCGCGAAGCACAGAGTCGGCGCGGTGGAAGAACTCGAGTTGGACGCTGGGGCTGCCGACGAGGAGGCGGCCAGCAGCGCGACGGCCGCCGACAACGGGAGACCGAACGCGCGCATCCTGAACAGCAGCAGCGACCGGTTGACGGACTGGAGCAAGAGAGGCGGCTTGGTGAGCGGAGGCAGATTGGAAAGTGACGACGAACGTGCTGCGGATCGCAATAGGCCGGTGGCGATCCGGTGAGAGCAATGAGGAGGAGCGGGTGCCGAACAGGGAATGTCATGCGATTACATTTAATCCTGAAGTGACAGGGGATGCGCCCAGCACGGCGTCCCCCAAGCGACGCCAACGAGGCGGCGTGCGGCGTCTCTCGCCCCCGTTGCAAGTGCAAACACGGCCAAGTGCATACACCGCGTACAGTGCTGTACAGTACAGTCAAACCTGCCGATAAGCCGCTCACCAAAGACACGAGAACATACAGTGCTTGAACAGACAGAGGTCAACAAAATTATGAAAAGTACTTGACTAAGTTAATAATTGAGCACGCCTGATATCTTGCTGCGGTCAGTC